>PVIC010006447.1:0-54233 GCA_004025085.1 Thryonomys swinderianus
AGCAGGGGGCCCCAGAGAGCCCAATAAAAATCCATCGTGCACAAAGTCCTATAGACCAGCTCAGTCTGATGACCAACCTTCACTAACGGAATAAATTCATATCCAAAATTTCAATAGTAAAATTATCACTTTTCTTATGCCAATTATCTTTATAAGTTGATAGACGTGATGATAGAGTTGAACAGGGCAACTGGGGGGGAAAATCCTCATTTTTTGCAATACGTCAAACTTCGTACATATTCTACAATATGATAAAACTTTTTCTGAATTTTAGTAATTGAGACCCGAAGGCCTAAGTCAAAATACTACAGTTCAAGGAAAACAAAGGCAAAAATATCAAACCAAAGCAATAGAAAATATAATCAAATCCCAACAGCTCCCTCTGCTGTTCTTTTGTGTAATTTGGGTTTTCTTTGTATTAGTAATATTTCAAAGTGTCAGTTAAGAACCACATTAAGGTGTGTAGTATAAAAAGGCAACAGATTAAACCCTTCTCATTAATGAAAATTTGAAACATACTACTGTAGTACAATGACCACATTATAATAAAAAATTTTCTAGAGTACAGATATAAACCAAGTGATTAAATTTCTGACATGCTATACTTCAGTAAGAATACATCAACCTTTAAAAATAAAGCTACATAACAAAAATGTGAAACGTTTAAACTGTGTAAACAATTTCAGCCACAAGAATGCTGATAGAGAAGGGAAACAGAAGGGATGGAGACGTGCTATGTGTGTGTGTGTAACAACTACCCCAAGGAGTGTAAACTTACGTACACCACACACAAAATAAAGTTGAAGGGCCGGAGGGTTACCTCAGTGGTTCCGGCGCCTGCCTCACAAGCGCAAGGTCCTGAGTTCGATCCTCGGTAACCACATATAATGCAGGGCATGGAGGCACGCCCACCAACAATCAACACCGCATACCACAATGCCGGATGTGGTGGCTCACGCCTGTAATCCCAGCACTCGGGAGGCAGGGACAGGAGGATTGCTGAGTTCGCGGCGGCTTACCTGGGCACCATAGTGAGCTCAGGGCCAGCCTGAACTACAAAGTGAGACCCTGTCTCAAAAATAAATAAATAAATAAATAAAAATAAAATAAAGTTGAAAAGTCAGTGGTTATGAAATCCTATAGTTAAATGCACAGGAAAAAAATAGTACACAAATTAGGAAAAGTTTTTCTCCACAATGATACCCACGACTATCTCAAGGTTTTGAGATACCAGCCAAGGTACAATTTCCTTTAATTCACTGAACAATTATGAAAACAGATGTGTCCCTTTTTACAAATAAGAAAACGGAAGCACTTAACTGACTGGTCAGTCAACAACTAAGATGTGAGGCACACATTTAGACTGTTTGGTGTGGAAGCGTAAACAAGCAAATCTAGCTATCAAACCCAGACCCTACCACTGACTGGAGAAAAGACAGCAGCAGACTTTGCTGTGCTACTGCACAAAGTCAACAGCCGCAGCTTTCACTGGAACGACCAGGTGAAGAGGCAAACTGGCCAGACCTTCTCAAACCTTCCAGGAGATCATCAGATTCCAGGAAATTGTCCTCTCTGACAGATTCCATTCCTGTCACATTGTGTAGCAAAACTGTCCGTGTCCACAGCACTAAGCCTTACTTCAAAAAAGAACTGTTTTTGCTAAGTGTCAAGCTATTTTGATTGTTGTTATGAAAGGAGGAACAAGGTTAAAAATATATTTCTCTTCAAAGTATTCTCTCACAAAAATCCCTTTATAAATCAGGAGGTCAGCAGCACATGCCTAAGTCAGCTACCCAGGAGGCAGAGGCAGGATGCTCTCTTGACCTTGGGAGTTTGAGGCCAAACTGAGGCAATACAGTGAGTCTGTCTAAAACAGAGAAAACAAGCAAACAATTGAAAATCAAAATTAATTCGATTGTTTAAATTTTAAAAAGCACAAATGACTCATGGTACACACGTGCACCTGGGCTAACCTGAAAACAGCTCTAAGTACCCACAGGGTACAGGTGCCAGGGTCCTCTCAGACACCAAAATCTGCAGGTGCTCAAGTTCTTCACGGGGTAGCATAACATCTGCATATCCTCCCATATGTCTTAAATCAGAGGACAACACAAAACAACACTATATTATAGTATCTCATACAATGTAGATGCTGTGTAAATACGTGAGGCTGTACTGGTCAGAAACTGACAATTTAAAGCCCACATGTTCTGTACAGATGAACTATTTTCATGAACACCTCGGCTCACAGTCTGCAGAACTCACAGATGTGTATCCCAGGTAAGTGGAGCGCCAACTGTACTATGATTTCAGTACCAGGAGGTTCCCAGGACACCAAGTCAGTTAACCCAGCAAGTACAATGCTTGGGAATAACAGCTGTGATGTTAGTATATATTATACTGAAGGTAATTTTAGAAGCACGTTTTTACAAATAAATAAAACATTTTAATTCTAAACGTTTCTAATGTTGTAAATGGCAGTGTACTAAGATTTTTATTTCATCATTTCTGCTCAAGAAAAAATTTTCAGAACACTACTAGAATACCTAGAACTGTCAATTTATATCATGCATTCCAAATACTTAAGCTGCACAATACCACTGATAAAATATGTGCATACATTATTAGTGTTTACATTTTAAAATGTTAGTAGTTATGATAAAGAACTTTAAATTTTCTTAATTTTTAAATGACAATGCCAGCTGGCATTTGTAATCGGCCAAGCAAAATATTTATCTTCCATTTTTGGCTTTATTTCTTCCTGTTGTTTACAGGCTTTCTTATCATTGTTCTCACATTTGTGTAACTTCTTCAACTAATTCACCTTTGGTTCTGCTATCTGGTCTAGCAAGATAAACTATACTTAGAATATGCATGGCTGACAGCCACTGAAAACGCTGACTAACAAAGGTAAATTACCATTTAACAAAGCTTTATTCAGGCAGTAACTGTTCCGAGTATCCTGAGAGTGGCCATTTTGACAACTATGCTACATCTAAGCAGTAAAGATTACCTTTAAAAATCTTGCCTTGATGAGCTGGAGTGTAGCTCTCTGGCTGAATACTTGCCCAACATGCAACAGGCTCTGGGTTTGATTCTCCTGCATCCAAAAATAAAAAATCTCCAATGGACGCCAACTGATCCTAACTATTCCACAACACAACAGGATGGTAGGACATTCTGAGGCCCATGGACAGAACTACATTTTTCTCATTTTGAAACAGGTTATCTATTTTGCAGTACTGGGGTTTAAACTCAGTCTTCACACTGAGCTACAGCTAACATTCCTAACCATAAACTGTGCAGACACAACCAAAACTTGTAACCCTCTTGGGCCAGATTCCCCAGTGCTGGGATTATACCTATGGATCACTGTGCCTGACTTAGCATTTACTTTTTAGTCCACCAGGAAACCCAGGCTTGGAGCTAGTTAACTATGGACTCAGGGTTCAAGAATACTCTAGAGACCATTATACTACACAGCAGCCTAAGAAGTGTTTCAAAAGAACCTCATTATGTTAAAGTCAGGCACTGAAATAGAAACTATGTATGTTCTAACTTGTATGTGGACGCTTAAAAGGTTGCTCTCCAAGGAACAGAACAGTGTTTAAGACAACCTGGCAAGGGGGACAGGAGAAAAGATGGTTAATGAGAACCAGGGCTGGCTCAGGAGCAGCAGCTTCTGTGAGCACGTCCTGTAACACCATAGATAACTAGTCAGACAAAACTATTTCAGAATACCTGCACTTTGCTCTCAACACAAAATAATTCTGATGTGACATGCCAATTATCCTCATCTGGTCATAACACATGTACATACATACTGAAATGTCATATATTGCACAAGTTTATCCAACTGCTAGGTGTGAATTTTAAAATGTGCACATATGAAAGTACAACAAAAAGCAGGTAATATTTAAAAATGCTTTCCCCCTCTGCTGGGCATGGTAGCCCATGCCTGTAATCCTAGCACTTGAGAAGCTAAGGCAGGACTGCTGCTGAGTTTGAGGCCAGCCTGGACTACCTGAGTTCAGAGTCTACCTCACCTATAGTGAGAAATGTTTCAAAACTAAAACAAAAATATATATATATATATATTTTTTTTTTTTAAAGAAACATGCCAACCTAGTTGTAATATTGAACAATGTATTGTGTACCTCCTACCTCAGGAGTTTTCTCCCCATCAAAACTGCAGGATAATCACTCCTACAAATACACATACGATGCCTATTTTTGCCATTTTGTAAACCTTACATTTTCAATTCTTTCATGAGAATCATCACTCCTTTTGTACATAATTAGTATTCAACAAGTAGATCGAGTTTCCACTAAAATTTAGTATCTGTCCTGTTGAAAGGCAGAAAAAATAAGGGGAGGTATGTTCCTAAAAAACCATATGCAAAAAGGAAAATATACTGCAGTGATACACAGCTTTTTGCTGGGATATGAATAAATAATAGAACAGATTCCAGTATCTTTCTCTAAAAATACATGGATGAGAGATAAAAGTATTGTATAATTGTGTGGGCTGTGGTCTGTTTCCAAAGTGTACAGTGCTTTGCTCTTTGGAAAGAGAAATGTTAGCTTCAAATTGGAGAAACTTGACAAAGAGGTGATCAACATCACTGTTAGGTCCTATGTTGATCATATGTACTCTTGATATATACTGGAAATGTTCCTTATGACAACCAAAAGTAACGTGGTACACCTTAATGAGATCCTGTGCCAGAAAAAGGACATTAAAAACTCTGGAATCAAAGAATCACATTGTAAAGTCAAATGTATACCCATGTTCATAGCAGCTCAGTTTGTGATAGCTCAATCTTGGAAACAACTCAGATGCTCATCAACTGGAGACTGGCTAAATGTGTTTCTTTTATAACATGAAGTATTACTCTGCCATAATGGTAGGAGATATTAGGGGCATGCTGTGTAGGAACACCGAAAGCTTTCCATTTTTTTTCTGTAAAACTTCTGAAAATAAAGTCAATTAAAAAACAAAACAAAAACCCCCAACAAAGATATGCTGCATGCAGTGGGGGTGGATGCCTTAATCCCAACACTCCAGAAGAAAAGGCAGGAGGATTGCCATGAGGACAGCTTGAGTACATAATGAGTTCAAGACCAGCCTGAGCTACAGAACAAAACCCTCTCAAGAAATCAAAGGTAATTTTAAAGACAAAAACACAAGAATAATATGAAATGATGGAAAACTTGGACTTGAGACACATGTTCTTTATGAACATGCCCTGAATAAAACATAGGATGACTTACCAAACAAATCATAATGGCTTCCAAATATACTTTCAAAGAACATTTGCCACTGCTAGAGTAAGGCTCAGTCTACAAAGCTCAATTATCAAGTACAAAAACCTCAGAACTGCGAAGATACTTAGATCCAGCCTACCGAAACTGTCTCATTCTCTTAAGGACACAGCAAAAGAGCTGATGTGCTCAGTATCAATTACCAGTTATATGTAATTGTCACGCTTCTATTTCTAGCATTCTCCCTGAGACAGTACTCCATTCTGGTCATAGATGTGTCTCTTGTTTTAAAACATTTTAATAATCTGAATCTCTAAATGTGTTTAAGGAGGGAAGGGGAGTAAGAAAAGGGCTGAGCACCTCACCAGTGCTGTTAAGTGTACTCTCACATTCCTCACAAACTAAGTTTTATGAAAACAATTATTCATTTACGTATAGTCTCAAGGAGAGCTACAGTTACAGAGTAAATAAATGTGGAATTTGGTGCACTATGTAAAAACTAATTTGTACTACTTTGTACAGTGAAACACAAGTTTTGTTGTATATCACTATTGGGCCAAGAGAAAAAAAGAATAGCTAACATATAATGGCAAGTACTCTGATTAGAAAGCTGGATAGCTTTGGTTAGTAAACTTGTGACTCAAAGAATAGTCTTAGACTAGTGTTACCGAGTCTAATGTGACGAAGCAAGAACCTAATTTGGTTAAGAGTTAGGTTTCAACTACAAATGGGAGCCTTGCCTTCACAAGATGACCAGAAAGGCAGATCATGACACTCCTTCATTAGGGGCAACTGGAGGGTTTAAGATGATGCCCTGGTCACAGCTGGCACTACTGTAAGGATCAACTAGTTTTGACTGTACAAAATTGTTTCCTCCATCTGAACAAATGCTTTGGAGTTACAACAGTAATCAATATACACCCCAGAAACATGAGGATCCTATCTACCTAGGTGCTATTGATCCTAAGAGGTAATCTACACATGCCTTGGGATCAAGGATGGAGGATTGTCTATTAGACAACTGGTGCCACTTTCTCCTACTACATCAAAATAGATAGGCCTTCTCTTTTCATTTGATCTAAGTTTAGCACTATGAACACGTAATTCAGAAGGCTGACTCTTACCCTCCTAATTTAAATGGCCAACTAACTCAATGTTATCATCCATTTGTACTTGAAAGATATGTCAATCATGAAATCTGCAGTAGAGTAGGCAAAAATGTCACATTTTTGAAGGCAATATGTATTTATAAAGACAGATAAAATGGAAAGAACACAGATATGAGTGAACAATTTTTATTGAAACCCTCAAAGATTAAAGAGGACCAAATGGTGAGTTTGGGTACCATGACAGAAAATCTCACCTAACTGTACCATCATTCACAGGAATGAACAAACCCAAACACGACAAAATTCAAATTCTCATGTAACTGCTACAAGTGAATGTAAATAAACTAATCATTTCATCATAACCCTCCTTTAATCAGAAAAAGGGAATTTACATGGCATAACAAAAGATATGCAAAACTTAATGAAAACACAATCTCATCTCTCAAACTTATTTTTAAAGGATGCAGAATGCACTTGAAATGATTAAATGACTGATAAGCTGATTCTTTTTGTTGTTGTTGTTTATTGCAAACTGTTTTAACATCAGCTTAACCCCCATGCATGGTACTCAAAAAAGAACACAGCTTTTGAATTAGAAAGATGACTTAAGTTAAAATGAGGAATTAAGTACTAAAATCAAGAAAAGGCTGTTTCTTTTGAAAGGAATCTTCAAGTACCAATATGTATAGAGAAAGAATACTAATTTTGGTTACATATCCCTCCTTACTGTTAAATATACAAAGTGTAATACCTTTCAAAATAAAATACCCACATAACTTTAACAAGAGACATTCAAACCAGAACTTGGAAAACATTAAGCAAGAAATTTACTGGGCCAATAGTCTTAATTTATAATTATCCTGACATTTGATTCTGTATCTCCTCTTGTGGAGCCCAGGTTCTCTCCCTTTTGGTTCCTACAGTTATAAAACATTTAGTTAGTTGGCTGTGCTCTTGAGACCTTTAATTTTAGATAGAGGAAAAATATTTTGAAATACACAGACTAACCAGAAGGAAGAGAAGATTGTGGCTTTGGGGAAAATGCAAATGAGAAACACACAAAACTACTAATTGAAAAATTGTTTTTTGTTTTTTTCTCCAAAGGAATGTTGCACCCATTTCACTTAAGATTAGAAATCCAGGTTAAAGGCACTGGGATGTACTCCTCACCATGAACAAACTCTCAACTACACTTAAAATATTCAGTCTATGGCAATCTGCTTGCTTACTGAGTGTTCCCATGATGTTTCTTACACAGAAACCTAACAAGTTTAACAAGTTTGAATCCATTTATAATGTAACTAGTTTTATAAAAATATCCAGGGTTGCTAATAAAGCACCAAGAAAAAGAGAACCTCAAGGGGAGGACTCAAATCCTTCCTACAAGGTCACCCTTTTACAGTTTTCTCTAGTAATACCTCCAGAATAACAAGTCATCTTTGACATTCCCATCTATATAATCTTATGAATAAAGAACGTTGCTCTCATGATTATCCAAATGCCAATTTTCAATAATAGTCAAGAGACACTGTACAAGATTTCATGGCTTAGTCTCAAAAAGGTAAAATAGGTGCAATTTTCCTTTAAGGAAGTCTTTATTTCATAATATACTATTAGTATTTTGATGTTCCCTTCCATAAACATTGATACAACTACAATGGAACTACTGAAGAACTGTGAAAATAGCTATTGTTACCTACAAATATCGTATTCAAGTGAAAAAAAAAAAACAGTATTTGTACATTTTAAGAAAACATTGTACAAAAAGTTACATAAATGAAAGCCTCAAGGAAATTATGTCACTAGATTTTTGAGTTGAAGTGACCAAAGACCATAATAAATGAAAAATTTCTAAACATGATGTAAACATAAATGGAGTAATGCAAAAACATCAAGGTATTCAAATCTACTGTATTGCTATTTTCACCCTTAACATATCACTCTACATAGCTTTCTCCTTTTAGAACAGTAATATAAGGGGCAGGACATTATTTTCATAACCTTATGCCATCAAATCAATTAACACAGATACCTGACATTTAATTATACAAAATCAATTTGATTCAAGATACAAAATTAATGTTGATATGTAATTAATGAAAAAAATAAGATGTTAAAAAGATAACTATAAGAATACCCAGATATATGCTGTATTCCCACTAATATAGATCTGATCAATAAAACATCAACACATTCACTTAGATACTGATTTAATTCATGGATCAAGGCCATACTTTCCAAGAATTTTAAGGATGCCAGGACACTGCAAAAGCTGGAGAAAAGAGTTGAGGAACAGTATATGCTTGCTAAACAAGAACTATGTTTATTTAGCTAGTGAATACCTAGAGTAATAAATTTTTACTTCATGATAGCAATCAGGCTCGCAAACACCCAGAAATAAGAATTAGGGTTTTAAATGTAGTTATAAAGGTCATAAAAAGTCTGATTAGACTGAGGTACATGTACTCAAAATTTTGAGATTCATTAAGTGGTAGCAAACAAAATAATTCCTCAGACAAATGCACATTTCTCAGTATACAGATAATTGGGGGAAGGAGGGGAAAAGAATGTGCATTAATTGGTGAGATCCACCAAGCTGCATATCAACATTCTGTTACACCAAACAGTTTGAAGACAAGGAAAATGTTCTAATATAATTTCAGATTATGTTTCATTTGGCTAAAATAGAGCTTAAGGTTGCTTTGCCATATTAAAAGTTTACTACAATAATTTTTCACATAAACATTTAGACTTGAACTCCAGGACTAAATATGGCGTGATTATTTTGCTTTTAATCTGTCAAATACCTAAAAATTGACAATTTAAAAACTACAACAAAGAAAAAGTTGAAGCAGTGTGACTCTTACATCATTGAACCACTTCTAATGGTTAACTGTTAGTATTTAACAAATTCAAAGAGTTAATGAATCCTTGCATTCATTCAGTCTTCTGTGCCTTAGCTAGGATGCATAATTACAAAAGACAGCAGATACTGGTAAAAGCTTCAGGACAGAAAGTGCTTGACGAAGTTACAGTTCTCAAGTGTGTTTGGTGAGAGTATAAGGGCAGATGCGCTGATGAAAACCATTACAAGAAGAGTCAATTTTGTGTTAAAGTGTTCAAAGATGTCACCTTAAGCAGAAAAAAAGCTTTAATAACGTCTTCTTTGACTTATTAGGCATTTCCAGAGTCTACATCATTAGTGTTGTAATTTTAGTAAGACATCTCCATATGGTTATTGTTTGTTTCTATTTCTCTCCTGAAAGGAAAAGATAAAAAAGATTATGACAAAAAATGTTGACAACTTAAAGATTTAATTTATATGCTCATATAATGTAAAAGGATTTTCATACAAAGTTATTCAAACAACAGTTGAAAACATTTTACCATTGTCTATGTCACAGTGGGATGATTACCACAAAACATTTTAAAGAAAACCCAACAAAAAACCTATTTCAGTAGATTAGATCCTTCCTACAACCTTACTGTCCCACATGATTTATTTAAGGTTAGAATACTGTAATAATGTCTAAGTCTTTCCATCAATTTTTGATTATAAGCTATAGGAATGCAATAGCTATTTGGCTAGGTACAAGTAAGAATAAAGACAAAGTTCTGTTAAATTACATTCAAAGTACATTAAGTTCTCAGTATAAATTTAGAAATAATTTGGATTCAAAAGTTTCCTTCTATTTCTTATACCCCCATTCAACATATAACAGCTGTTCACATCAAGAAGTATGAGTGCTAAGATTCAGTTCACTTCTGGTCTTCTGTGATAATTGAGTGAAACATAGACTCCTTTTAGAAAAAAGCAGAAACCACCTAAGTTAAACTGAGTGGTATTTTGTTTATACATTATCAAATATTTTTGTCTTTGAAATAGACTAGTACTGTGAATGACTACTTATTGAATATATTAAATATCTTACATCATCTTATATTATGTGTAGCTCAGTGGTTTCCAAATTTAAACAACATGGGAATCACTTGGATGGCTTGTCTACATGGTTGGGTCTCACAAGTTGTAAGTAAAATCTCTGCATCTACATTCCTAACAAGTTTACAAGAGAACCTGGACTGGTCCAGGGACTACACCTTGAAAGTCATTAGTGTTTAACATTAATATGGTACAAGGTTTTTTTTCCTTTTCCTTTTGTTATTCTCATCTTATTTTCCCAGGAGGGATATACAGTCTATAATGCACAGGAATGTACTTTCCTCCCCAGTAGTCACTTGTTTTCCCATGCTCTGTGACACCATCAGACAATTACATTTCAAATCCAAGGAGAAATTTAAGTTCTTTATTACTGAAGTCCATTCTTCATTTAACTATCTTCTGGAAACTGAATAGCAGTATCTAATACTGAACGTTCATAAAATGTATTTTCTTCTACATAACTACAAATAAAGCTATTTTATACTTATAAATGGAAATGCTGAGATGAAATCACAGAGCTGCCTAAATCAATCACATTTCAATAGGATAACAAAAATCCAACAATATCAGGAAACGGTAAAAAGGATGTAGCAGGGATGTAATACTTTAAAGCTTTACAAAGACCCACAGAATTTTTTACACTCCAGATGCAAGATTATGAAAGTTTAGTACTCACCTGAAGGAATCAGGTTTGCATGAAAAATTTAGAAACATGCTAATTTTGATAAATGATATAATATATACATGAAACAAGCACAAGCATACTGCCCATTCTTTTCCATAAAATGACAGATGAAATTATAAAAAGTCAAATTCACTTATTGAAAAAAGAACCATACTAACTATTGGGGGGAATCTTATCTAAGAATAAGTTAGATAAAGCAATTTAACATGGGGGAGATTTAGTTATAATTATAAGGATTATGTGTTATTTAAATGGAAATTGGAGGTGTTTCAGTTGGAACTATAATGAAATATATATTTTTATAAAATCACTACTACACATACAAGACATTATTTTCATAAAGGTATAAAATAGATATACTTCCAACTCAATGAACAGGAAAAGGAGATAGTAAAATATCTAAAATAGGGCCGGAGATTTAGCTCACTGGTTCCGGTGGCTGCCTCGCAAGCGCAAGGTCCTGAGTTTGATCCCCGGAAACCACATACAATGCTGGGCATGGTAACACACCCACCAGCAATCAATACCACATGCCACTGTGCTGGGCGTGGTGGCTCATGCCTGTAATCCCAGCACTCGGGAAGCAGAGGCAAGAGGATTGCTGAGTTTGAGGCTTGCCTCAAACACATAGTGAGCTCAGGTCCCGCTTGAACTACAAAGCGAGACCCTGTCTCAAAAAAAAAAAAAAAAAAAAAAAAAAAAAAAAAAAAAAAAAAAAAAAAAAAAAAAAAAAAAAAAAAAAAAAAAAAAAAAAAAAAGGCCAAAATAAAAAGAAAATAGAAAAGCCCATTAACCTAAGGGGTATAGACATGAAATATAAAAAAAAAAAATTAGAAAATGCAAATTAGTAGCTAAAAACTGATTTACACATTTCTAACATGTCATAATAGATGTAGGCTTCTCCATGAAAAATAAATATATCAATTCAGTTTTGGGGTTTTTTTTGTTGTTTTTTTTGTTTTGAGACAGGGTCTCAATTGTAATTGAGGCTGTAATTGAGGCTGTCCCTGAGTTCACTATGTAGCCCAGGCAAGCCTCCAACTCAGCAATCCTCCCACCTCTGCCTCCTGAGTGCTAGGATCACAGGCATAAACTATCACACCCAGGCATTGTGGTGTGTGGTATGACTGCTGGTGGGCATGAGTCACCATGCCTGGTATTGTTGTATGTGGTTACCTGGCAGGCGCTAGAACCACTGAACTAAATCTCTGACCCCAGAATTTTTTAAAATCTAGTCATGTGTGATGGAGTACTACTCTACCAATAAAAGATGAGCTTAAGACATTTACAGAAAAATGGACAACCCTTGAAACCACACCCTTAAGTAAAATAATTGGACACACATTTAAATACCACATTTCTCTGGTATGAGAAACCAAAAGTGGAAATAAAGAGTGAAATGTGTAATAAATGTTGGCAAATGAGAATAAAGTATTCAAATGGGAAAGGGAATAAAGGAGGAAGGAGAAAAGAAGGAAGGGAGGAATGAGAAAAAAAGTGAAAATACAAGGAAAAAACTGAAACAAAGCTCTTGTACATAGGGAGGAGAGGGAGCAGAAAACAAAAAATTTAATAAAAAGCCTAAAAATATCCAGACTTGTAAGTTCTATAAGGAATATATCTAAAGCACAAAGATACAGAAAAGTTAGTATTAATGGAGACATGATAACACAAATCAAATACCCATATAACTATCAGTATCAGACAAAATTGTCCTAAAGAAAAAAAAAACTTGGTGATAAAAATGGTCACTACAAACTGAGTAAGTTTCTGAAAACTAATTAGCAGTATTAAAATTAAAATACAACTTTACAATAGAAATTGTCCAAAATTATAAAAAGCTAAAATATTCATAATAGGAAAATTTACATTTCTCTTAGTAACTGGTAAAACAAGCCAGTAAATAGCTAAATGTAAATGAGATAGAAAACTGAGGGAATTACAATACATATTCTACCAGGTGCACAAATACACCAGTGACTAGATGCTCAATCAGCAAACAACTTTCAACAAATACTGAATCACTTTTCATATAGACCCATTTTCTGACATGAACTTCAGAATAAAAAAAGATAAAAAATTTTCTTCACCTTGTGCAATTCTAAGAAATATGTCTAGAAGTCTCCAGAAAGATCAAAATGAGTATGAGAAAATTTCACACCAGTACAATAATAAAAACACTAAGCCCGCCAAAAGCACAAATTAAAAGAACATTTAGGAATGTGTTAAACAAGGAGCTCATCATCAAGCTCAATGCAATGCATTAAGAAATGATGACTGAGGCAGGCGTGGTAGCACACACCAGTGACCCAGCATTCCATAAGGCAGAGGCAGGAAAACTCCAAGTTTGAGCTCAACCTGGCAACTTAAGGAAAACTATTCAAAATTTAACCAAACACACCTCAAATGTGAAGGCCTTGGGTTCAATTCCTGGTGCCACTGAAGAAATTTAAAAAAAAAAAAAGGACTATTAATAGCCAGGTATTTGAGGAAAGCTGAGAAAGAAGTGTCATTTAAGGTCTGTTTGACTACACTGTGGGAAACGGTCTCAAAAAAAGGAGGGAAAAATACAGAAAACAAGAGTAAAAAGAAGGAAGTAGGAGGAAGAAAGGGAGAGTGAGACTCCCAAACATAGAAGGAATATGACAGCAGCAGAAAATAATGAAGGAAAAAACATAAAAGAGGATGAAACAGAATAAACTTAAAAGTGCACGTGTGCGTGTGTAACAAGAACCTCTCCAAAAAATTAATTTTTAAAACACAAAGTGCAAACAAAATCATGAGAAAGTACACAACTAAAATAAAACTAGTATTTCTCTACAAGATGGAGAAAGTTTAGGATACGCAAACAGAAATTATATTAAACTTAAGGTATTTATGAAACAATAAATGAAGGTGCCAAGTAGTCAACTGGACAAATGAGTCTGAAGGCAGTAAGATAAAAATGGACCAGGATAGGAACATAAATTTGGCTATCACAGTACATGATAAATGTCCATCAAGAGAATTTAAGTGAAAAGTCTATTGTCCATTAAAAAAATAGTACTACCAAATGGACCTATACTGTTAATATTAAAAATTGTAATACAGTAAGGTATCAGGGAGTACAGACCACAAGAAATCAAATAAAGGAATCTCGAGTTACATAGAATCATGAGCAATATACACTGGGAGGAAGACTAATCCCCAAGTGATAGTTCAGATAGTTATGAATGCAATCTTGAATACAGTTTGCTATCTGAAGTGATTCAGAGAATTCATTTTTCTATTTAATACTTATTGAATATTTGATCATTGATATATAAAAAATTTACAGAGTAATCTTCCCCCTCCCAACACTCTCCCCTTAATAATAAGTACTATGATTCAAAAGGCAGAGTATGAGATTCGAGGTTTACTGAAGAACAAATGAAATTAGGCTAAGTTTCTTCCCCAATTCAAACTAAGTAAATACACCAAAGACTAAAAAAGATACTATGGCAAGAGCAGAACTGCACCTATGGAGATGAAACCAGAGAAGGAAGTGCCAACTAGTGTCTGCTACTTCTAGCCAGAAGACTTCAGTATCCTAAGAGGTACCATCAACTTTTCTTTAACATCACAAGTAAATTATTTCTTCTGCTTTTAATCATCTGAAAGTTTATCATTTCAGACTGAATAGCAATATTTCAATAACTAGACTTGGGGCCACAAATGCCACAAAGGAAAAAGTAATTGTGACCTAAGAAGCCACAGCATCCAGAAAGAAAATGAAAACAAACATTAAGAACACAATTGCTGAAGGAAGAATTAACCACCAGGAAAAAAGAGAAACAAACATTTGAGATCCAAGTGCATCAAAAAAAAAGCACTTTCTGTGACTTAAAGAGCTGATTTTTTTTTTTTTTTTGAGACAGGGTCTCACTTTGTAGTTCAGGCTGGCTCTGAGCTCACTATGTAGCCCAGGCAAGCCTCGAACTCAGCAATCCTCCTGTCTCTGCCTCCTGAATGCTGGGATTACAGGCGTGAGCCACCACGCCCGGCTCATTAAAAAGCTGATTTTCACACTGAAAAAATTTGTAAGATGAATTTAAGGGGCAAATGGTCACTGTGTTTCATTTGTGGAGCAGAACACCAAATTCAAGAAATAGAACAGGAAAAGATGGAAAACAGAAAAAAATGAGAACTTAATGGGCAGATCTAAGACAAAATGAATATTCTTCAAGAATATAAAATAAAATAAGTATGGACCAAGTATGGTAATATAAGCCTGCATTCCAAGCACTTGGGAGGCTGAGGTAGAAAGATTCAAAGTTCAAGTCCAGAATGGGATACATATAAGGGGGTTAAGGCCCTATCTCAGAAAAAAAATCAGGGGCTGAAGATTTAGCAAAGTGTGTTGCTGCCACCTCCCTTCCAAGAGGCAACATCAAGAGTTTGACTTCCCCACACCATCCCCCCAAAGAATATATCACTAAATCACTAATTCTGACAACCCCTCCCTTGTAAGAAATGGGCCTTGATTTTCCTCAATATTGACTTGCTCTCAGTAATACAGTACACACAAGGAGGAAAAAAGGACATTTACAGTATAGAAAGTTGGCAGACAAGACCTTAAAGTTCACGTCACCAGTAATAAATGACACATAATGAAAGACATCAAATGGTGGCATTCATTCTCCAAATGCCTCAGTCCAATCATAAGCAAGCATCTAACAGTATGGGGATTTAGTACAAGTGGCCCTTGTGCCTACTTTGGAAGCACAAGGGCCAGAGTTTGATCCCTGGTGCAAGAAAAAAAAAAAGCACCTAGCAACTAAAATTGAGGGAGTTCTTTAAAAACATGGGGGGAGGGTCTAATCAGCACTTTCCTTTTTTTGGTATCAGGGATCGAACTCAGGACCTTGCTCTTGCAAGAAACCACTGAGTTCAAAGCATGGCCCCTGATCAGGATTTCACAAGGATGTAATGAGAGAAAAAGGACAAACGAACTTGATCAAACCCAGGGCTTTGTACAAGATAAGCACCTTTGTACTAGATCAGTACTAGATACTGAGGTATATTCCAAACCTAGAAAGAAAAACTTTCAGACTGAAGAAGCTAAACCCAGGACTATTAAATGCCAGAAAGGACCTCAAAACAGAAAAGGACATTATGGGGAAAGGGAAAATCTGAAAAAAGTCTATAATGTAGTTAAGTCTTATACAAATGTTAATTTATGTTTAGATAATTTACCAAGGTTATGTACAAATTAAAGGCAAAGATAATACATTATCTTTATAATACTGCTATTAAAATCATTAAATAAAAATATAACCTGCCTATAACACTCAAATACGACATGGCAAAAATATGAAAAAATATATATATTCTATTGCAGTGATGGCCAATCTTTTAGAGTTAGCAATGATAATAAAAACCCGGGGCTACAGCAAATACACCATAGTTTTGTTACCACTGTTCTAAGGCAATATTTTAATGGTCTCCTGTTTCATTTTACTGTTTGAAAAGATATATATTTTACACTACACTTAAAATCAATGACTGCATCAGACTCTTTCTGATTTAAAAAAAAAACAGAAAGTAGGTTTCAAGAAGCCTGAAGTTCAGACATCCAGTAGATTAAATTCTCTGGGAAAATTAATGACTTATAGGGAATAAAAAAAACTGCATATGTGGCTGACAGAACTGGAAAAACGGATAAACAGAAATCTCAGCTACGTGAAAGCCTGAGCCCATGTCCAGAACCTTTAAAATACTGTAATATGAAGATAAGCTTGTGGCATATTCTGTCCTAACAACACTACTGTGCCTTTTTTTATTAAAAAAGCAAAAGACAAAGAATATAAAGGAAAATTTAGCTCAGTGGTTCCAATGCCTGCCTAGCAAGGGCAAGGTCCCCATTTAGATCCCCAGTAACCACTACAACAATTACTGGGTGTGGTGACTCACTCCCACCAGCAATCAGTACCACACACCACAAAGCCAGGGGTGGTGGCTCACACCTGTAATCCCAGCACTCAGGAGGCAAAGGCATGGAGGATTGCTGAGTTCCAGGCTTTCCTCGGCTACATAGTGAGCTCAGGGCCAGCCTGAGCTAAAAAGTGAGACCTTGTCTCAAAATAAAAAAAAATGGTAAACAGAGTAATTACGCACTGTAAAACAAATTTAAAACCATACAATCATCAGAGGAAAAAGCAGTAGAGAGGTTCTGTTTTTGGAAAACAACTCTTCAAATTTCTTAAACTTACCTGGAATTTGTTTTTTTTTTTTCTTTTTTTTTTTTTTGCGGTACCAGGAATCAAACTTGGACACTTGTGCATCCAAGGTTGGCGCAGTACCACTTGAGCTAAATCCCCAGCCTCTTAACTGGAATTTTAAACAGGCTCTTCCATTCTTAATACTCCCTGTATTGTTATGTTTCCCTCTGCCTTATTAGTTGTAATACGGGGTACTTTTAAAAGTTCCAGAGACTTTTATTCATAAAGTAAAGCAGTATTTCAGGTTTGACAATAAAAGATGCAATGTGCTACTATATAAAATTTCCTCTTGGATCAAAGATCAAATAAACTATAAAAGTATGCTATAAGAAAGGAAAAGGTAGCAATTTCCTGTAATAGAGACTGGTGGAGAACATGTTAAGGTAAGTGGCTCAATGACCAAGGATATGTTAAGAAAACAAAATTCATCTTTGAGCAGTGACTTAGTTCAAGAAAACAGCATCATCCATCACCATTAATTTGGTTATATGTCTCAGGTTGACAATTTTTACTTCATCAAGATAATATTTAAAAAAATTGCAAGGAAAAAGTGAAAAAGAAAAAAGATCCAAAGAGAAAAAGAACAATTTAAAGGTGTTCTGGCAGAATTATAATACAGAAATAATTTTAGCACCTCTCTGGATACATGAACATATGAAAAATTATTCAAAAAGTAACTTTATATATACCCTAGGTAGCATACAATTACAAAATAAAACCTGAACCTATAATGTTACACACCTATAATCCTAAAATAATCAAAAGTCTGAGGCCTGCCTAGGCAATTTAGCAGCACTCAGTCAAAATTTTCAAAAGGAGACTAAAGCACTAGAGTATCTATCTGCCTGGTATGCTTGAGGCCCTGGCTTCTTCAATCACCTCCTACAGTGAGGAGGAGAGGGTCATAAAGAGGAGGGGAAACTGCATACAAAAACACAAAAAAATGGAAATAGAAATAAATTCAACAAAAAACAAAAAAACACTAAGAATTATAAATCTCTCCTGACAAGACAGTATGTACTTAAGCATACTGCATTCCATGAAGTAGAAGTATTTCTTTCCTGGCTACTGAAAATTTTTAATATTTATCTATGGAACTGATGAGGAAACAAGCACAATTTTAAAAAACATGGAAGATCCAAATACATCATAACACAGTTTTACTTGAATACAAAAATTTTAGTAGGACTCTCTAAATAAGCTCTGGGAACTCGGGCAATCCATATCAATTCTATTATAAGCAAAATTTTATGCATAAAATGTTATACTAATGAGAAAAAAATAGTAAATAAAGGTTTTACTAACATTCACAAATTTCAAATGTAACTTATGACTTAGTAACACTTCAATATACCTTGAAAGACAGAATAACTTCCCTGTTTTTTTAAATGCTTCAAAACCACAGTATTAGACTTTAGCTACTTGAAAAGAGGATTTTTTTAACAAGCCATTTCTTACTATTTAATCCATAAATGGATACTATTTAATCCAAAAACAGATTAAATTTCTTACTATTTAATCCATAAATAGATTAAATAGTAAGAAATGTTGAAAATGCCCTAACCCTAACCTGAGACTCACTTTTATAAGTGTAATTCTTCTGATTATCATCTCATTCTCCTTTTTACATAGTGTCTTTTGCTTAGGTAAATTTTTAAAATTTTTCTCTTTATCGCATTTTTCTTTTCTATTTTTAACTATCCTGCCGATCATTTGGTGAACCCATTACCTAAAAATATGTATCTTTCAGGGTTAGGGTTAAACTGTCACTGGAGCTTAGTTTTTAAGTCTTTTTCTATTCTTGTTTCCTTCTGTCCAGTGGTACCAGGGATTGAACCCACACCTTGCACATGCTAGGTAAGCACTCTCTCACTAAGCTACACCTCTCTCACTATCTCCACCTATTATTATTTATTTTGACACAGAGCCTTAGTGGCCCATGCTGGCTTTCAATTTGTAGTTCTGCCTCAGCTTCCTGGATAGGCGGGATCAGAAGATGGCCATCATAATCTTTGGTCAGTATGCTCAAATTTCTTTCATTTTTTCAAAGAGGATGTGTTTCAAAATTTCCTTTAAAGCACCTTTTAATAAGCTTCTAACCTAGTAAAGGGTATCAATCTTCTGTTAAAATTAGTGTAGTCTGTATCTTAAGAAAATGACTTCAAAATACCACTAACTAGTCTTTTTTGATGAAGCTAAGAAAGGATTCAGGATAGGAGACACACTGTCCACCACTGAGATGCCAAGTCTTTGAAAATTAACTCTATGTACACACTAGTACCATACAATTAGAAAATTAAAACTGAACTGTGTATGGTGATACACACCTATAATCTCAGGGCAATTAAAAGTTTGAGATAAGCCTAGGTAACTTAGCAATACTAAAAACATCTATCCTGGGGAAGAGCAAATATAAGCATGTCAGAAAAAATTTACAAATGAAAATGTACAAATCTGACTGGACAAAAAAGGTGATAGCATCAGGAGGAAAACTTGGCAAAAATACATGGCACAGCACTTTGCATGCTAACCAGTGAAAAAGCATAGAAAACCAGTTCTTGGCATAGTAGGCTCAACACAAAGGCAAGTCAAATGCCTAGTAGGATTTATGTACTCCTTTTAACTTCCACAAGCTGATCAATCTTTAATCTGGTAAGGTCAACATACAGTTCAATTCTCCCATTTCCATATTTACAATGGGAAGGGTATATGAAATAAATAACTTTTTTTTAAAAAAGTATCTATTCTGGGCCAAATATATAAATGGGCAATGTTCTTTCTGGAAAAGGAATAAGGCCCCAAGGAGTTTTGAGGAATCATTTTTAATACTAACAAAACCGCAAAGAACAAAATAAAATCCTGCAAGCCAAACATCAGCAGTCACCAGGAGTTAAACATGGGAGACAGGATGTAAACACAAAACAAAGAAGTAGGCTCAGGGAGACAATGGAACAGTACTATATCCTAACTGTAATCGTAATTATACCAATCTACACATGTTAAAATTGAAAGCTGCAGCCTCCAGAGATCATTTTCCTAGATGAATTTTTCTTTTAAGACAAGATCTTACAGGATGCCCTTAAACCCACCAAGCAGGATAGGCTGGGCTCAAACTTTTGGCAATTCTCCTGCCTCCACTTCCCAAATGCTGGGATTACAAGCAGGCATCACCATGCCTTTTTTCTTAAAATCAAGGATATGCACACAAATACAGGAGGAGTTTTGTTTACACTCCCCCAAAACCAGAAACCACCCAATTATCCTCCAAAATATCACTATGCAACATTAATACAATGAAACACTAGTTAGCAATTAAAATACAACTGGCACATGCAACACGGTAAACTACAAATATATTCTGCTCAAGACTGTATCCATAATACAAATCTGTAAGGCAAAGCCTGTAGCATTTGGAGTGAAAAAACTGTGATTAGAGAATTCTGTACCTAACAGATCTGTTCCTAATATATTATGGGCCCCTAAAAGACATGTTTTGACTATGCAAGGACTTAAAAATTGTACAGTAGAAACGGAGATTTAGCTCAGTGGTTCTGGCGCCTGCCTCGCCTGCCTTGCAAGCCCAAGGTCCTGAGTTTGATCCTCTGGTATTCACATACAATGCTGGGTGTGGTGATTCACACCCACCAGCAATCAATACCACATACCACAGTACCTGGCTTGGTGGCTCAAACCTCTAATCCCAGCACTTGGAGGCAGAGACAGGAGGATTGCTGAGTTCCAGGCTTGCCTGGACTACATAGTGAGCTCAGGGCCAGCCTGAACTACAAAGCAAGACCCTGTCTCAATCAATCAATCAATAAAGTTCAACTGTCACCCTAGTGGTAAAAATAAAGCTAATAAATAATCTCTCCTCCTGGATCTCATCTCACATCCATGAAATCAATTTCACTGTTTAAGAAAACTTGTCAGTCTGACCCCTAAATCTCTCTGCCTAAATCAAAGAGTTTCCAGTGCCTGTATTTCTAAAAAGTATCTTAAAAAAATAAGCACATCCCATAATGAAATCTTCAACTGCACCTCACCTTTCAGGTTCCAAATTATTTTTCCTGATTCACTTTTTTTTCTTGCAGTATTAGAGACTGAATGTAGGGGGTACTCTGAACAACTATATCCACCCTTTTATATTGTTTTGAGACAGACCTTTGCTAAACTGCCATACTGACGTGACGTCAAAGTTGTGATCTTCCTGCATTAGTTTCCTGAGAAGCTAAGGTTACAAGCCTATGCCACCATACCCAGAAGCCACCAGCTTATAATGGCAGTTACAATGTGACCATTTTCTCAAATGCAAGCTCAAGACCTCAACAGATCCTTCCATCTCCCTCACTTCCACTAGAGAAAATTTAGCAACCCATTTATAAGGGCCCAGTCTAAAGCAAAGTTTCTAAAAATTCAGCACACCAATCACTGGCACCAAAGTCACTTGGACACTTGTTAAAACATATACCCTGTCAAATCACTTACCTGAGGAGGGTAATAATCGGTATTTTCAAGGAACATTATTAAATAATAAGCTCTAGGTAATTATGCCAACATCACTCACTCCTGAGTAACGGTAAGTGAAGCAGTTTTTCCCTACTGCACATAACCAAGACCCAAGAATATTTAAATTCACAAAGAGAAACCAATCACTAGCTTTTTGGAGACAGTTAAGTTTCTGCTTTATTGTCCCATGTTCCTTACTGTAAGAGCTATTATCTTTATCTGTTTCTTTTCATAATAAATATATTGTCTATGGAAAAATCTGCTGGCTACCCACTTCCTCCTTCTCTTTCCACCTAAACTTAGAACCCAACTTTAAGCTGTAGAAAACAGAAAACATTTCAAGCCTACCCATTATCAAATTCTGGCAAAAAAAAGATGTAAGCAACAAAGAATAATACTGTATATAACTTTAAGGAAGTCTTCCTAAGTCTCAAAGGTGAATAACAAAAGGTGAGATCAAATGCTACAAAAATCTTAACTCTAAAGCTTGTGTCCTCTCACATCTACCTTTCTAATTCACATCTTTGGTATACTTTGTCACAAATGCTTCAACTATATAAAATATATTTTAGTTTTATTATCTATGTAAGATGAGTAGTAGTCAAACATGTATTTAAGAACTAAGTTTCACTCTCCAAACTTATTTCCTCATAAAATATATGCCTATGATTAGTAATTATAGAGCTGGGGGTACACCTTAGTGGCCAGGGGCTTGCCTAATATGTGGAAGGCCCTGAATTGTACAGTCAGAAATGGTTTAGAGACTGGATACACGTACCCCTTTGAAGGATTTCTGTGGAGTGCTATTTCTGAAGCTAAGTGATTTCCCTCAGAATAGTTCTTAAATTCAGAAAGTAACAGTAAGAAAGTATATCCACCAATGCATTCCACCCCCAAGATTCTAAAAAATTACAGTACTCTTACCCTTCGCATGGCTTCCTCCTCTTCTTGACGCTTTTCATAATGTGCAAAGTCATCAAAGATTGAGGTGGTATGCTTGAAAGTAGCAATTATTTTAAGCACTTGCTTAGCTTTTTCTAGGGGTACCTCTTGAGTGTCCCTTGAATTGGTTACTGGTTTGTTGTCATTATTTTCTAAGCGAATATGCCGTAATTGGTTATTGGGAACATCTTTGACAAAGATCCATTTAACTTCAAATTTGCCCTTCCACTTATCCTGAGACCAGACACCAGCATACGCATTATAGTCCACAACAGACTTCATTTCAGCCACTCCACAAAAATGTCCACTGCCATTCACACTGAAGAGTAAATACAGTGGGCCTTTCCCATTCAAGGAACGGTAAGCTGCATCCAAGCGCTTATTACCATGCTCAGTACTACACCAGATAGAGTACTTAATGGAACGGTGTATGTCATCTTCAGAGTAACTTTTAATTATAAACACACGCCCATTCTTCAGATTCCAATCAAAGTCTTTGGGATTATAGTTGTTTATGGCCTTTAACTTTTCCAGCACTGGATGCACTTCTATACTAGAAGGTGAAGCACTAACAGGTACGACACCTAAACCAAAGTTTTCGCCGCCAGCTCCATTGTTCTGGTTGAAGCCAGCTCCCCTGTTCCGAGGAGCTACCCAGCGATTCTGCAGCTGCTGCTGTGGAGGCTGCACTTGGTGAGACTGGGCCTGTGGCTGAGGTCCTTGTTGCTGCTGTGGTTGTGGTGGCTGAGGCTGCTGTTGAGGCAGTTGGCTTTGCACCAATGGTGGTGGTTGAATTAATGGCTGAGGCTGCTGGATTATAGTCTGAGGAGGCAAAACTGGTTGGGTCGGTGGAGCCTTCACCACTGACCCCTTTTCATCCCAAGTTCCAATATTCATGTTGTGTTTTATAGGAGGTGGTGGCACAGCAGAACCCCCAACCCCCACACTGCCTTTGGGCTTAAGTTTCGGTTGAGGTTTGGCAGGCTTTCTGGCGATGGCAGCCCAGGAGGTTGGTTTAGGCGCTGCACTACTTACTGGGGGCACGTTATTGGTTGCAATGCTAGTCATGCCACTGCTGCTCAAGGCTGTTCCTACAGTTTTTGTCACTGCAGCTGTCAGATCTCCACCAATTTTCAGTCCCGTCATGCCTTGCTCAATACTGCTAATGCCAGGCACCTTACTCAAAGTATCGTTGCCAAATCCAGCCTGTCCATCAGTAATAGCTCTCCCAAGAGAACTAGGTGGATAGCCGTAACTGCTACTATAAGCAGAACTTTGTGTTGATTGTCCCTGAGATCCACTTGTCCCCCATGTAGAGAAATCAGCATTACCAGGAAAAAAGTTAAATCCATGTTGACCAAGAAATGGAGGGGTATTTCCTAATGCCCCAGGTTGACTAAAAACACCATCTGGTATATAATGATGTTCTCCATTACTCATTTGTCCATAGGTTGTCAGATATGGCATAGGCTGGTCTCCAGCTGTGGACCATGCTGCTTCTCCAAGAGAGTATGGAAATCCAATGGATGGAGCATAGTAACTAGGCATATATGGATCTGACATTGGTGGATAGCTGTTACTCTGCAAAACAGAAGATCACAGTCAGTAGAGAAATATCTTGTTAACAGTAGGGGAAAATAAAGAGATCTGAAAGGTTAAAATCAATTTAAAATTAAAATAATGTATCTGTTCTAGATAAATGAAAGTAAAATTTAAAAACATCTCAACAAAAAGTTTGTAGCTGAGTTTTTATGTTTTAAATTTATTATAAAATCACACCATTTCTTATGAGGAAACAGTAGGAACAAAATAGATGACTATTTTTGTTTGAAAGCCAGTCTTCTGCCATCTCAAAAAAAACAACTTCCACAAAAACTGGATTCTCAAACCTTTTTTACAGGCTCAAAACTATCATATACAGCTAGTTTTATTTTAAGCAAATGACGTATAGATAAACTTGGAAAATTATGTCGAATAGAACAATTAGTCTTTATGGTACAATTCAGTTCAGGCATTAAATCATGTACTTTCATTAAAAAAATAAATAAAATGGAGAATTGCTCACATTCTAAGAAGAAAAAGATTCAAGATTACACAAACAACATGATCCAAGTTTCTTTATCATTTGGTTCCACTATGTTTGTTTTCAAAGGAAAATCGAAATCCTTAATAGAAGCCTTTTTTTCTTTACATTTACTTCTATTTTTCAAATTTTACACAATAAGCTATTTTCTTCATCATAATTTTTGTTTTCTTTTTACACAGAGTCTTGCTTTGTAGTTGAGGTTGGCCGTGAGCTCACTATGTAACTCAGGCAATCCTGGAACTCAGCAATCCTTCTGCCTCTGCGCCCCCCCACCCAGTGCTGGGATTACAGGTGTGAGCCACCAAGCCCCCCGCATTTGTGGTATGTGGTACTGATTGCTGGTGGGTGTGAGTCACCATGTCCTGTACTGTTGTATGTGGTTACCAGATCCAAACAAAGACCTTGTGCTTGCTAGGCAGGTGCTGGAACCACTGAGCTAAATCTCTGGCCTCTTCATCATAATTTTAAAAAATAGAAGTAGAACATTTTATTTCAGAATTACAATTAAATCTTTCTTCTTGAATATTAATCACAAACTTGGTGATTTACTAATAAAGATACATTAGTTCTATCAATGAAGGCAACACAAGTCAATGAAAAATACTTTCCAGGCAGGATTATTGCACAAGTATTGACTGCTCTATTTAAATATATAAATACACTTAGAAAAGAAAAGCCTAAGGATAGTTCAGATATACCAACAATGGCTTTTAAGGAAAAAAAAATGTGAAGAAACCAATGAGTATAGAAAAACAATAATACACATCCATGCACACATATGAAATCCAATCACTAAAATATCTGCTAAAAATAAAAGTATTTACAGTGCATAACACTGACAGGGAAATCACTCTGACAAAAATCACAAATAAGCTTAAGTGTTACTACCCCTCCGGTCCTTGAATATACTAAACTGACATGTTAGTCATTTATTTTCCATTTATTTTAGTATTTCTAACTGAGAATTTTTTTAATACTACTATGAAAGTAAGGTAAGCAACCTTTTTAAAAGTCAAGGCTTTGGCTACTAACAACAAAGTACAGGAGACAGAAATACAGCTTGGGGATAAGACCAACTACCTAGCATGCACAAGGCCAGAACAAAATTTCCATAACTATAAAAATAAAGAACAGTATCAGTACTTCAATAAAAATTTTGGTATTATTTGTGAATTAGCAGTACATTTTGAGGAATATAAAACATCTTAAATTGTCAGGTTAATTTATGAAAACTTAAATTATGAAGAGTTACAAAATTTAACTCCTTTCTGAAACCTTATCATGTACATTGAAAAGATTTATTTCCTTCAGAGTAATGTGAAATGCTTCATATTTTCCCCATACTCAAAGAATGAGAAGGGGAGAAAAAAACAGTAATAGCTAAGCATAAAAACAATACAATAAGCAGGGCAGAAGTACATGCCGAGGCTGAAGGGAGAAGGGGAATGATCACTTGAGCCCTTTGCCATCAGTCCAAGCAAAATAGTGAGAATTCCATCTCAAAAAAAGTAACAATAACTACTATGTATAAAAAATTCATCTTAATTATTACCATAGATCAATAGAGCCTTTACTTACATCATAAAAGTAGAAATGCAATCTGGGATAAAGTTCAAGTAAAACCACAAGTTATCTAGGCTCTAAATCCAACCCAGGTACATATTACTTTTCAAAAAAGCTAAGCTTTTTAGATTCCAAATTGTTTTCTCCTCTCAAAGAATAAAGGAAACCAGCAATCTCACTTCTAGGCATTTACCCAAAAGATTTCAAATGAAAGATGCTTGTACTCTCATGATCAATACACCACCATTCACAATAGCCAGGAGCAGGAAAAATATCTAAGTGTCGAAAAACAAATAAGTGAATTAAAAAATGTGGCAGGCATACACACACACACACACACACACACACACACACACACACACAAATGAAACACTATTCAAACTGAAATGATTTTTGACAACACAGATGAAGAAATTAGACAACACTATGCTAAGAGAAATAAGTGAGGACAGACAAATATCTAAATTCTCACTTGAACATAGATTCTAAGAAATTTAGAAGCAGACAGAAGTTGGAAGTATGAACAACACAATAGTCTAAGGATATTAAAATCTCAGGAAGAAAACAATGGGTTTTTCTGAATTCTATTACACAGTGTGGTAAATTTAGTAGACATAGTATAGTACCTTTCAAAATTGCTAATAGCATATTTCAAACATTCTCATCATAAAACTGTCAAATATGTAGGATGATAAAAAGGTTAACTGGAATGACTTAATTATTCCACAATACACCCATAAATTTTAACACTATTTTGAGCACCACAAATTTTTGTAACAATAAACTTTCAATTTACAATAAAAATGGCATTACAGACCCACAGATTGAGCTCCGTGGTTCGGGCGCCTGCCCTGCAAGTGCAAGGTCCCTGGTTGGATTCCCGGTAACCACATACAGCAATACAGGGCGTAGTGACTCACGCCTACCAGCAATCAGTACCACACTGCACAGTGCCAGGTGTGGTGGCTCACAGATATAATACCAGCACTTGGGAAGCAGAGGCAGGAGGATTGCTGAGTTCAAGGCTTGCCTGGGCTACATAGTGAGCTCAGGGCCAGCTTGAACTATAAAAGAAAAACAACAAAAAACGCATAAAGAGAAGATAAAGGATAGAACATAATGTTAATGGCAATGTCTACCCAGGAGGTTACACATGTGTTCACTTTTAAGTTTTTCATTATTTCTTTATATTTGGAATATTTTATAATAAATAGTTTTAAAAGAGGGAAATAAAGACAGTACCGTGTCTAGGGCACATGTATTCAACAAACAATAGTTACCTATTAATACAATTTAACTTGCTTCTTTTTAAAATGAAAATTAGCCAGGCGTGGTAGCTCATGCCTGTAATCCCAGCACTCAGGAGGCAGAGACAGAAAGATTGCTGAGTTCGAGGCTTGCCTGGGCTACATAGTGAGCTCAGGGCCAGCCTTAACTACAAAGCGAGACCCTGTCTCAAAAAAAAAAAAAAAAAAAAAAGAAAATGAAAATTAATCACCATATACACAGTAATAATTTCAAACCTATGGCTTCTTAGTTTCAAGGATATAAGATCAATTCCTCACTTTCCCATTTTCTTTTCCTTCTCCATTACTGGGGACTAAACCCAGGGTCTATGACTCAGCTACATTCCACATCCTTTTTCATTTTTCACTTTGAGACAAGCTTATTAAGTCACTATGCTGCAAAAAAGTGCTGGAATTACCACTATTCTGTCACCTTACCACTTTTTGTATTAGTCCATAGGAAATACAGTTTCTTCAGTGATAATCCAAAACATACCTCCTGCTCTACTCAACTGGGAAACTCAAGGCCTCTGGCATGCTCAGCAAATGCTCTAACACGGAGCCACATGCCCAGCCCTGGAAGATTTCTGAGAAACCACTTGGTTAATTGCAAAGTGCTATCCACAGGTCAGGTCTTTAAGTGTTTTTCCCTAGTTTGAACACTAAAATGTTTTTCAAGAAAGAGTAAAAGTACTTCTGTAAATTTCAAAATCATTCTTTATCATTGTGATATAAATCAATTATACGTCTATTAATTCAGAGAAAACTTGAACAATTAAGAAAAGTCACTATTCTGACCTTAGCATATTTTCATACACTTCAGTTACAACTTAGTTTAAACTGAGTCTCTGAGTTATAATAAGCTAATTTCCACTTTTTATTTCACAATTATCCAAAGTCTACTAAAGAAACCTAGAGTACATTTTAAGTTTGGTAAAGTGGACTAGGTATTATTTACCGATAAAAGCACTTTTTCATGGAGAAAAATGAACATTTTTCAATAGAAAAAGGTACTTCAGGCCAGGGATTTAGCTCAATGGTTTCAGCAGCTGGTGGCAAGTGCAAGGTCCTGAGTTCAATCCCCCGTTACCACATATCACAACGCTGTGCATGGTGGTTCACACCTGTAATCCCAGCACTCAGGGAGAAGAGGCAGGAAGATTGCCTTGAGTTCGAGGCTAGCCTGGGCTACATAGTGAGTTCAGGGCCAGCCTAACTACAAAGTGAGACCCTGTCCCAAAAAACAAACAAAAAAAAAGTACGTCGAAAACTCACATCTGAATTAACAAAAGTTTTAATGACTGTATACATTTTCTTCTATAACTGCACTTTTCAAAAAGTGCAATTTATAGACATCTAATCATAAAGATGTCATCCATAAAAAATACTCCATATTTCATCAGCCATGATTCTTCATTCTTACCCTACCAGATAACTGAATTCACTCATTTAATTCACTCTGTACTAGACAAAAGGCCAGTCACTATGAACAAGAAGATTTAGAACATGAACCTGGAGAATTTCACAAACATAATGGGGAAGGCACACACTCTACAAAGTGACAGGTAACTAAAGTATTATGAAAGCAAAATAAAATATTTTAGTACAAAGAAGGAACAAGTAACTTGTAAGTCACAAAAGACCTCACAGAGGAAGTAACATATAAGAGTCCCCATGAGAGTGGACAAGCTTTATGTATATATAATAAATGCAAAGATTAAGATAATAAAATATTTATATTCTCAAGAAATGCTAAGTCTTATTTTTCTGGTGTTAAAGAAAGGTGATAAAACATGGGGTAAAGAAAAAAACTGTAGTCATTTTAAGGGTGTTCAGGTACCAAATGTACCTACTGTCATGAAATTTTTTTTTTTTTTTTTTTGCTTTTTAGAGACAGGGTCTCACTTTGTAGTTCAGGCTGGCCTTGAGCTCACTATGATGCCCAGGCAAGCCGCCGCTAACTCAGCAATCCTCCTGTCATGCCTCCTGAGTGCTGGGATTACAGGCATGAGCCACCACGTCCGGCATTGTGGTATGCGGTGTTGATCGTTGGTGGGCATGAGTCTCCACGCCCAGCATTATATGTGGTTACCAGGGATCGAACTCAGGACCTTGCGCTTGCAAGGCAGGTGCCAGAACCACTGAGCTAACCCTCCGGCTTTGAGTCATGAAATTATTAATCTTTATTAACAATAACAGTGACACATCAGATGTGGACATTATAACTAGTGAATGGAAATGTGAAATTATCAGGAAAGAAGTCATTTCAATAGGTAGGAAATAAGAAAAATCTAAGGACAGTGATGGGAAAACAAAAAGTAAAATTAAAATACTATTTTTCATAATTATTTATACTTCCCTGAGAAGCATAGCTAGTATTATTTACCCAAACATCAGTTTTCCAATTTATCTTCAAATTTATACTTAAAAATAACATGGTATCTTTGGGCCGGAGATTTAACTCAGTGGTTCCAGCCCCTGCCTCGCAAGAGCAAGGTCCTGAATTCGATCCTCTGTAACCACATACAATGTTGGACAGAATGCTGGGTATAATGACTCATGCCCACCAGCAATCAATACCACATACCACAGTGCCAGGCGTGGTGGCTCATGCCTGTCATCCCAGCACTTGGGAGGTAGAGACAGGAGGATTGCTGAGTTCAAAGTTTGTCTAGACTACATAGTGAGCTCAGGGTCAGCCTGGACTACAAAGCAAGACCCTGTCTCAAAAAAAAAAAAAAAAAAATTACATGGTATCTTTAATAACTAAAACACAAATTTCCTAAATTAATCACCAAAATATCCTGCAGAACTATACAGAATTGATTTTAAGACCTGAAGAACTGACATTTACTCTTAAAATTTCAAAATGGGGGTTTGTGGGAAAGAAATATACCTCAGTAGTAGAGCACTTGCTTAGCATGTACAAGATCCTGGGTCTGACTCCCAGCATTGCAAAAAAAGGGGAAAGCAAAGGAAGAGAGGAATGGATGAAGGGAAGAAATAAGAAACTGAACACCAAACAAATAGAAAAAATACACTGCTGTAAGCATGATAGCAACAGTTTATTTCAACATAGGTTTCATCTGAGTGAGACCTCAGGATATAAAAATGACTGAAATTGTTATCCAAAAACATTAAACACCTTTCACAGCAAAAGACTCACTTTCAAATTTCTTATTTGTAATTTTTCAGTGATGGTCTTCAAACTCAGGACCTTATGCTTTCCAGGAATCTAAATTCCTGGCCCTGTTATTTATAATATTAAACTAGAAATAAAGACTCGTTTTGTCTTTTCTTTTACATTAATGGAGATTGAACCTAAAACCTCTAGCATCCATCCCACGGAGTTTTCTCCACAGAACAATGGATTTAATTTTCAAAGCAAAAGCTTTGTACAATTTAAAAAAAAATACATTAAGTAATTGCTTCAGTTAATGCAGTTGTTAAAGAACTATTGCATATTTGCATAATTTTAGTAAATCAATAATCACTTGAGATATTATAGTAGTAACTCCAGTTTTCACATTTGCTATGTTTTTTTTTTTTGAGACAGGGTCTCGCTTTGTACTTCAGGCTGGCCCTGAGCTCACTATGTAGCCCAGGCAAGCCTCGAACTCAGCAATCCTCCCGTCTCTGCCTCCCGAGTGCTGGGATTACAGGCGTGAGCCTGCTATGGTTTTTTTTTAAAAAGTAAAATTTCCATTTTATCTTGGTAACTATGAGTAACTTAAATTCTTATATAATTTACTTGTAAGACTTCAGATATTCAACATTTTATAGCATTAGTACTTTTCAGGATATAAATATGTCCACTGTTAGAATTTTTATTACCCTAAGACTACAGAAAACTGTTCAGTTAGCTAACAATACAGTTTATTGGAATCAAACATTCAAGTTTTCTTCAAACTGTATGCAAATACATTGGTTTAAATGACTTAAAGTAAAATATTTTCATTTTTCCATTTATACATCACTTCAAATCAAATGATTTTCCTACTTACAAACAGCAATGAAAGTAAATGCTTATACTCTCTTCAAAACTGAATGATTTTCTAGGGGCCAAGTCTGTAGTTTAGTTATTATGCCTGTTCAGCATGCATGAAGGAACCCCTGGTTTCAATACAGTAGCAAAATAAATTTAACAAGTACATAATGATTTTCTAACGTTTCAAAAAAATATCTTTTAGAAGCGAAAACTTATGCAGAATTCCAATACATTAAACAATAAAACAGCACAGCTCTAGTTATTGTACCAGAGAACCCTCCCCTTCACCACCCTAGTCAGCCCCTGAAGGACCTCTTTGGATTTATAAAAACCTTTCCAATGCCGGGCGTGGTGGCTCACGCCTGTAATCCCAGCACTCAGGAGGCAGAGACAGGAGGACTGCTGAGTTCGAGGCTTGCCTGGGCTACATAGTGAGCTCAGGGCCAGCCTGAACTACAAAGCGAGACCCTGTCTCAAAAAAAAAAAAAAAAAACTTTCCAATTCCTTATGAGAGAAGAAATGTGAAGTACTGGTTAACAAGGTAAAATATTCTTTCATTCTTTTAGGTAGCAAGTCTCAAACTATCTTTTACAGTTCACTAAAATTCCTTAAAAATAGCAATGTGAATTTAAGACTAAGGAATTTCACAGCATAGCTTCATCTTGCAAATTCACTGTAACATTTTAATATATAAATTATGCAATCAAATGGTAAGAGTCCATTTTCTATGTACTTTTTCTTAAGCACAACTACAAATACTATTTCATTCCAGAATGCTCTAATGAAATTGGTTAATACTGAAAATTTCCTTTCAAAATTTGTTTCTAGGAGTGATTTTTTTTTTTTTTTTTTTTTTGCTTTTTGGAGACAGGGTCTCGCTTTGTAGTTCAGGCTGGCCCTGAGCTCACTATGGTGCCCATGCAAACCGCCGCAAACTCAGCAATCCTCCTATCTCTACCTCCCAAGTGCTGGGATTACAGGCGTGAGCCACCACGTCCAGTATTGTGGTATGCGGTGTTGATTGTTGGTGGGTGTGTCTCCATGCCCAGCATTATATGTGGTTATGGGGGATCGAACTCAGGTCCTTGCGCTTGTGAGGTAGGCGCCGGAACCACCGAGCTAATAACCCTCCGGCCCTAGGAGTGAAATATTTTTAATACCAAGCAGAAATGACACACAGATAGCTTAAAACTATTATTTTGTTTTTCAACATTTAAATTCCTCATACACAAATTTTCAAAAGGCACCTGGACTGGGAAGGTGCCTTTTTTGCACTCAGTGATGTTGTGTACTTGGTATGTGTAAGTAAGTCCCTGGTTTCAAAGCCTACACCAAAAAACAAAAACCAAACGGTAACAAAAAAAATTACTAGTTACTGCCTAGTAATTGAACTAATGAATCTCCATGTTTACAAGAGAGAAACAAATGTTTATAAAATCCTTTATTTCATGTTATAACATTACCAAGTTATATTAAAATTTTCAGTAATTCTAACTCAAATTGAAATCCACCATAAAAATACTACCATTAACCAAAAATTTCACACAAATGAAATCTCTCCACATAAAGATTTCTAAATAATTTAGTCTTCTTGTTGCTTTAGTCCCAAAACTATGGTAGTGATATTAAGATTAAATTGTTTTAATAGTCAAAACAATCTAGCCATAATATATGTAAAAATGCTCATCTTCAAATATTTTTCATTTCATAATCTAGTTTCAGCTAACCATTATCCCTAAAAAAGAATTCACCTGTGCCATAAACCTAAACTGCGATCGACCACATGCAGGTACATTAAATGAGATAACTCATGTTACAGTTAGTTTCATCCAACAATTTTTAATGGAAAAATCAGCTCATACTGAAAAAAGTCTAATTTCCTAAAATACGAAACTGGCAGAAAACTTACCTGATTTGTCTGGCTACTTAAGTATGGCTCAAAATCATCATCATTTACAGCATCTTTTTGATGAATCGAACCGTTTTGTACTGAAACTAAAAAACATATTTTCATTAGAAATGCCATAATTTATGAAACACAGAGCACAAGTTAACATTTAAAAGCCTTAAGGTTAAGTATTAAAGATGAATACTTATATGTCACAAAAAAAAACCTCAGACATCTTATGATATATATAAGTCCAAGGTTATATAAACACAATCCAGTTATCCACTACCATAGCAAAAACTTCAATATTCCAGTTTCAACACTGTAGTGAGTAAAGTAACATCAAAGATGTAAAGAATAAAAAAAACTATTTCAAGTACTGTTGCAAGACAACTGCAAGATTTCCAAAATGCTCTAATTTATAAAATATAGAAATCTGATAAAGCCAATTAAATGAGGTAACAATTTTTAATCTTAAGTTTCAACAAATTCCTTAAAGGTCTCCAATTAAAGAATGGAGTTAAAAATCCATTTACTTGGACAATATCACAATGAATAAACAAAACTCCATTTGAAACTAAAAGGAATGAGATAGGGTAGGAGTGTGTAGCTCAGTGGTAGAACATGTCTTAAAAATACTGAGGGCCTGTGTTCAATCTCTATTACCAACAAATAAATAAATATGAAGACTTTCACCTAAATATGAAACTATAATTATAATACCAAAGATAACCAAGATTATCCTTAAAATATGTAAGAAAACAAGTCAAAATAACTTAGAGTGCCGCATTTGTTCAGAGATCATTTCCATAAATGCTCTTATAGTTACTCTATAAACACTAAGAAATGCGTTTGAGCAAATAATGCAAAACAAAGTCCTGAATTTGGATTCAAAGTCCTCTACCAAAGTGATCTCCAGTATTGGCTTAACCTTGGTAACCCTCTGACAACTACTCTTTCAAGAAGGTTATTCATCTTACCTATTTCATGTCATCTGAGTATTAAATGACAGTGTTCAATAACCCTGGCTATTACTCTAAATATTACAAGATCCAAACATGGACGAAAATAACATTAGCACCATAAAAACAGAATTCTTACTAAGTTAAAATGTGATGTGCTAGTACTATATAAATAACTGTATACTACTGAAACATGCAATTAAACATGTTGAAAGTTTCTAAGCAATGACAATCTTTTAGAATAAAAATTTAGTTTCCCAAAATTTACTACTCATAACTACAAAGGTACAAAGTGCTACAAATTATTGTTGGGGTGATGAGTTTAAGTTGTGTGTTCTATCAAGGAACATTCTCATTATATCTCATTTTGCCATATGTTCACATCACCTAAAGTGTAACACTGAGATAACAGTGGCTTGGAAGCAAAGACTTGTGGAATCCTTTGGTTCTCTGCTATCCAATGAGCAGCAGTGATCAAAGATGATGCTATTCTGTGAAGCTTTCAAAGCAGATTTCTTATGATATTACGTTCCCCCTCAGAGATCAAAAAAGCAACCAAAAGGACTACTTGATCTTGACTCCAGTGAGGTGGTTTAACTTGTATTTGATAAAGACTGCATTAGAATTGGAGTTGAGAAGGTACTCCACAAAGAAGAGGGTGGCTTAGATTATATCCCATGCCATTTTAAAGGCTAGGTTTAATCATTTCAGTCTAACAGATTATAGCTTTACCTACTTTTTAAAAGGTAGTTCTTTTACTTCTTGAAAAAATACTTAAAAAATCTTCAGTATTAAGCAATTATACTAGTATATATTAGCCAAGAACTCAAACAGCTAATCAGGCCTGGGAGTGTTGTAGCTCAGTGGTAGAGCCCATGCCAAGCATGCATAAGGCCTTGTCCTTAGCACTGCAGGAAATAAAAAGATAAAACAGCTAATCACTTTGAAATTACACCTACTACTATTCATTTCTTTGTTTTTTCCAAACAGGATGAGACCAGTAACAATTCAATACTTGTATACACTAAAACAATGTCAGTTATTTTTAAACGATGCATGTATGTCCTAAAGGTTCTTATACAAAGATTAAGACAATTTAGGAAAAAATGTTTGGTTAAAAATATTTCACATACCCAGCCACTTGTGCTAACTCAGACTCCAAATAATCCTTGAGTTTCAGATTCTTTAAAAGATTCAACTGCCTTCTAAAGACTTAAGTTTTTAAACATTATTTAACGATAATGCAATGTCTTGGAGACTGAATGCCATTAAATACTAATGAAATTTAAGTCAGTTCCATAGTCTGTTAAAAGTTCTTCAGGGGAAAAAAGAACAGATGACTTACATGATTCTTCTCCTGTTTCCTCTGCTCTATGAAGCAGAGTCAAATCAATGATAGAACATGGGCCTTAGAAGCCAGGTGATTCTTTGCTCTGGTCCTGACTACATCAAGTTAGGAAAGTCAACAGATGTGTGCATCATGTTTTCCCACCTACAAAAACAGCGACAATACCATATACCCTCTATCTCCTTAAAGGAATGTTGTGAAGATTAATAATAAAATGAAATGACAGTGAAGTGCTTTGAAATCATTTCTGGGGACAACAGGGAAAGAATACAACATAGTATTGCCAAAATGTAAGGCATTTGTCACTACTTTCCTAAAATATTAAAACTCAGTCAAATTCAATGTAATTCTTTTAAATTCCAGTTGTATATAACAATACTGGTAGAAGAAAAAAGATATACCCTTTTTTATGTATTTGCTTATTCACAAACTTAAGGCTCAGGAGAAAGGAGGGAGAAAGGCCATGATGGTATCTGACCCTTACCCTTCCATCAGCAGTACTGGCAAGTGAAAGCACAGCATACTTTTACTCTAACAATTTTACTGTTAATAAAAATATAAACTCAGTATTCACATTTATGGACCAAGAGATAAATAACTTTCCTCAAATTTCAACTATTCTTTTTGACATTACCCTTATCATGCATGATAATTCTGACATTTCACACAAGGACCATCTACTAATTTAAAAAATAATTCAAACCAGTAAGACAAGTAAACTTAGAATTATTATATTTTAAAGCATTTTTGCCTTAACAAAGACACTGATAGTTCCTTTTTGCTCCTTTAGTACATGAAGTCCTTAAGGATATGAAGAAAAACACTTAGGAAAAAAAGGCATAAAACCAGGTACTATATTAGGCTAGCAATATCAACTGAAGACAATTAGGAAAGGAAACACAGCATCTCTAAAATTATATTAAGTCAACTGAAAAGGATTATGCTTTCAAAACAAAGTGACATGAACTTCTCAGGGACATATTTTTCATAAGCTTGCTAAATTCTGAATTCAGAATTACTACTCTCTTACATACTGATGCTGTAATTCAAAAGAAAAAGCTATACTTTTTGCTTGACAAAAGCAAACATATTTCTAATAAAATGATTTCACTAGCTTAAACATGAAGTGAGCTAAGGTGGAAAAGTTTTTCTCAACTATACAGGGTGTAAGTACACTGGAGATGCTGACCTGGCCTCATCATTTTCCTTGCAGAGGCACAGAACACAAGTAATGTGTATGTGTATTATGTACTTGCAGAAACTCAAGTGATTACCAGTATTTCTAGGCCAGTAGCATTTTCCCTCTTGCTCAGAGTCTATACAAAGTCTTTCTTCAGGAGGTGAAAAGAAAAACAGGAAATACAATGACTATGATAAACTATAATAGTTACAATAATTCTCATAATGGGGTTTTGTTTTATAGAGAAATGACCAAAGAGTGCACTATCTTCAAGCTCAACGGTCAAGTCAGTAGCTATTAAGAACTCCAAAAAGGCCCAGTCCACCATCTGTAGATGAAATTATGAACTGAACAAAGAAAAAGAAAAATTTCTAGAAGAACTATCCAAATAGTCTGGATGTGTATCTAAATATACAATCAGAAGTGATATTGATGGACTAAAATTGTTTACATAACCAAAAATTACGTACAGTCAGTAGGTAGTTTTTAATTTATTTCATAATATCAATAATCAATACGTGATACAGACTATAGATAACATGTCTATAGTATAGAAGATGTCAACAGGCCATACCTAAGTAAAATGATCTTGTTATAAATCAAACTTACATACTATTAGCTTACAAAGCTTTAGATTATCTATGTATTTTGTTTTATCAAACAAATTAAATACTTCATTGAACTTGTGTACTTACCTTAAAGCAGGTAACACAAAACACTTAGCATTTCAAATAGCCTTGCAAAGTGCCACCTCCCCACAGATCTAGGATAAAATAATTTACGCTAGGCAATAATGACCACGGATTTCATATATTTCCAAGTCTATATACCTCCTATTGGGCAAACTAACAAAAAAATAAATTAATGGATCACTGTTTTAAATTTACAAATTTTTAACAGTTCACTTAAAATGAAACCATTCAATTCTGAGAACCATGTTGAAAACACAAGAAATTAAACATAAAATTGAAATTCTAAAACTTAAATTTTCTAAATATATATAAACTGAATAAAAACATCCTTAAAACAGATTTTTTACTTAACACAGTATCATATTTGGTATGCACAAATTCTTACATAAAGTGTAGTGAATAACAGATTAATCTATGTATGCAGAACCAATTTCTTTCAAATTAACAAAATTTACAATGGGAAATAAAAACACAGAATTTGAAGAGCACCAATAAAAACATTAAGCTTATATTTAAAAGTCCACTATAGTTCTCAATTTCTAAACAAGAATTTGTGAATGAAACAAAAACACAAGCTATATAATCCTATTTAGTGTAATTTCAAGCCCTAACATAAACGTTATAATATATAATTTGAGATGTTAAGTGGCATTACCCCAAGAAAATTATTGTTCTATACTAATGTCATGATTAATTTCATGCTCCAGACAGCTGACTACATTGTTTCATGCCAAATACAAAACACACATTTTTTTGAATGCTTTAGGTTCTATGGTGCTTTTACTAAAGTGTACCATATAGTTCCAGCAGAAACCTCACAATTTATTTCTTTCTCAGGCCTGTAGAAAACACTGCAATCAGTTCTACATAACAAGATTACATTCCTGTTCATTTTTTGAGTTCTCTAGGTGCTGTCTTGTTGCAAACTGACTTTCACAGAATCAGTGACTAAGTCCGATTTTCAGTTAATATGATATGGAGTACTAGGTGAATTACGTTTCAATATAATCCAGGCATGTCAAACAAAATGCCCACTTCACAGAATATTTATTTTCACATGTGTAGAAACCTTTGTGGCAGAAGTTACATAACAGATAAACAGCAAAACTAAAGAGGTACTACTGCATTCACATAATATTGTTTAACTGAAATATAATTAAGAAAGCTTTTTTATACTTTTTATAGAAGTGGTTTCGAGGCAAGGAATAAGTTTTGGCCATCTCAGCTATAATGAGTGTCTTTCTATTCTGTATTTTAAAAAAGCAAAAATAAAACCCCTCAAGTAGTTTAAAAATACCATCAAGGCAACACTGAGAACTAAGAAAAGAAATTGAAACTCACCTTTATTTCCTTGCCCTTTAGGTCTCTGTGTAACAAGATGAAAGGTGCGATAAAGAGAAGAAAAAAAAGAAAAAGTGTGTTAATCGAAAACAATATCAAAGGCAAGTTATTTTAAACAATCCGCGTAGGAGTGAACCCCACCACATGCCCCACAGTACCATTTCCCAATCCCCCCCACCCCGGCCTTTAAACCTCCCTCCGCCACTCGGGGCCCGTCTCCCAGAGCACGCCTAGACCCTGCCCCATGTCTGCCGCCCTCGCGACGCATCCTCGGGCGCTAAGAATGGTCCTTCCCCCACTCCTGGGCCCGCGGCTGCCGGGCCGCCCGTCCGCCCGCGGGCTCCAGGATCAGGCCGCCCGCCCGGCCGCAGGACCGCAGCAACTTGCGCTCGGGGCACCGTTATGGGGCCAGCGGCGGCGGCGGCAGCGGCGGGGAGGAGCCGGAGCCCCACGCGAGGGTGGAGCTCTGGGGCTCAGGCCTTCGCCGAGCCTGGGGCCTCTGCTCCCTCACCTGATCCACGCTAGTGGCTGACATTCTTCACCGCAACCCGAGAGGAGCCGCCGCCGCCGCCGCCGCCTGGGCCTCTCCCCGTGCACTCACAGCAGTTGGCTGCCGCCCTCGGCGAGTGATTGTTCCAGTCGCCGCCGCCGCCGCAGCCACACGCGGAGAAACCAAAACGAGGGCCTCGCGCTCGGAGTCAGCAGCAAGGGCCCGTCTCTTCCGCTTGCACGCTCCTCTCCCCCTCTCCCGCTCCGCTTGTCGGGTCCACAATGGCGGACAGACTCCCGGTCTCACTTCCGCTCCGAGCCTCCCTGACCTTCCGTTCTCCACTCTGACGTACGCGAGCACCTCGCGCTTCCGCCCCCTCCCGCCCTCTCTCCCTCCCGCCCGCCAGTCGAGACTCGGCCCTGCCTCCCGCCGCCACGTCACTAGAGCTGGGCCGGCGGCGGGGGGGGGGGGGGGGCTGGGACGCATGCGCCGTGCAGGGGTTCCGCGCGCAGCCGGCCTCCTCCGCGGCGGCAGGTGTGCTCTCGCCGGTCAGCCCCGAAACGGTTGGATGCGTGTGGCGAGGCTGCGCTGACGGTGGACTAGCAGGAGCCCGCCTCACTGGGCAGGAAGACGGCTGGGACAGGAGGCGGGCACTGGCGGGAACGGTGGAGCCCAGCCAAAGTCGCGAGGCTGGCAGCGCGCGCCCTGAGCGAAGTGGACGGAAGCCGGGAGGAGGGGCGGAACTGCCGCGCAGCTCCGAAGGCTGTCGGCGCCCTAGGCACGGATTGGCAGGCTGTCCCCCCGGGGCAGCCTGTGTGGCGAAAGCGGCGGGGTTAGAGCTGTGACACTGATGCGAGTAAAACCAAATCAGAGGTGGCGCGAACCCTGTCGTCTGCCAACCTCCAGGCTGCTACAGGGAGACGTTCAATGCAACCATAGTCTGTGGAGTCAGATTTCGCCACCAGTTCATGGGCTTGTGTTTTTATTACCTTTCTTCTACTACATTCGTGTTTGAGGTATTTTGTTTGGCGATGTGTATGTGTGTGTGTTGTTTAGTCTGTAGTTCAAACTGGCCTGAAGCTCCCGATCCTCCTCCTCCCCTAATCAGACAGCGGGCGCTAAGATTACAGGTGTGCCCTACCACACACTGTTATTGATTTTTATGAATGGAGTTACCTTGAAAAAGGCAATAGTTGCAGGAAGTTTCTAGTTCCTAAAAGGGAAAGTTCAGTAGAAGCTGTTACCTTTTGCACATTGGCAAAATCAGCATAAATCCTTTTGCAACATTGTAGCATTTCTGTTGAAATGTCTTTGGCTAATGGATGTTGCCTGGAATCCATATAAGGAAATAAATACTAAATCCTTGGGATACATCAAAGCTCTCCATGTTACCAAGTATAAAATTGCTGAATAGGGGGCCGGAGGGTTAGCTCAGTGGTTCCAACGCCTGCCTTGCAAGCTCAAGGTCCTGAGTTCGATCCCCGATGACCACATACAATCTTGGGCGTAGAGACTCACGCCCAGCAGCAGTCAATACCACATACCACAGTGCCAGGCGTGGTGGCTCACGCCTGTAATCCCAGCACTCGGGAGGTAGAGACGGGAGGATTGCTAAATTCCGGGCTTGCTTGGGCTACATAGTGAGCTCAGAGCCAGCCTGAACTGCAAAGCAAGACCCTGTCTCAAAAAAAAAAAAAATTGCTGAATCAAAGAAATAATCTTATAGTTTACAGTGCAGAAATATTTTAGAAGCACTGCCTAAGAGAACTGAAAGTTAACTTTGAGTGGCCACTTTTCATATAAATCATCAGGAGACTCCACCTCCCCCATAGCTCACTGGAATATATATATGAGCTATATGTCCAGCCTTTTTTTTTTTTTCTTTGAGAGGGTCTGTAATTTTCCTAGGCTGGACTCAATTCTCTTGCCTCAGCCTCCCAAAGTGCTATAGTAACAGACATGTACCACCATGCCTTACTAGAGGCATTTTAAAGGTCTGATCACCTAGCTTCCCTTGCTCTCCCCTGCACAAGATTCTCCTCTCCACCGTAGTTGTGGATCTTCAATTAATGCAATTCCAACTTTCTTCCTAACCCACGTGCACATTTTTGAAAAGACTGCTGGTGTAGCTTTGAGCTGGGGAATTGAGAGGCAATAAGAGGAAGCTGTGAAAACCTATGATTTTCTCTTTAATCTTTACCTTAGAAACATGGCTTTGGAATCTAACCAGAGTTTGAATTCTAGCTGAGCAATAATTAGTTTATAATCTTGGAAAGATCACTGACCCTAAACTTTAATTTTCTCATAAGTAAAATAAGGTTTTATATGTACAAATGCAGGGACAGTGAGCCCCCCAAATTTGTGGCTAGGTAAAGCTACTTCCTGCCTACTGATTCCCAGAATGGTAGTGATAACTTACATTTACTGAGGACATTATCAGGCACTGTAATATACATTTAAATCCTCACAGCATCGTATGTATTAGTGCTGTTATAAAAACTGACAAGCAGTGAGGTTAAGAAATAAACCTGTGTAACAGAGATAACTAGTCATTGAGAAAGTCAGAATTTGAACACAGGTAGCTTAGCACCAGAACACGTAACTAGCCACAATACAATACTGCCTAATGACAAAGCATTCTGATAAGCTGTTCTCTTTCATTTTGGCACCTCAACAAACTCCTTTCCTTATGGGCTTTCTCCCAAACAATGAAATCTGAAATTAATGAGTAAAATGCTAGCTATCCTTGGATGTAAACACACTTTACTTAATATTAACTTTTTTTATATGTATGTTTGGCAAGCACTCTGCCACTGAACTATACCAAGTCCCCTAGTAACTTTTTGACATACATTTAGAAACTGCTAAAAGCTACCTCCAATGCCTCCAAGAATCTGAAGATAATATTTTTTAAAATGCTGCCCTAGAATCAAACAGTAGATAAAATCATGCTCTCTTACAGGGCCATGGATATATCAGCCTTGTAATCAACAGAGCATAGCACAAAGCTTGGCAAAAAGAGGCCAAGCTGGATTTAAGCCTCCATTCCTACTTTCCTCATTTGCTCCTCAGCCTTGGTTCTCTGATTAACTCCATTTTGCACAACTTCTGGGTGACTGCTTGTTTCAACTTAGTTAGGTTCCAAGTGGCCTCAAGTCCAAAATAGCAGGGACTTAACACAGATGCCTGTTATTTTCTCATACAGAAGCAGTCTGGAAGCCAGCCAGGATTTGTGTTGCTGTAGTCTCAGATATCTAGGCTCCTCCTGCTACCAAATCAGGCCCGTTTGCCTGCCACACCTGCAGTATGCCAGTCACTGAAATGACACATTTTGTACAAGACAGAGTTTATTCACAGTATAGTCAAGTGTGTGGAAATGGAAAGCAAGTCTCAAGCAGGTCTTCCTGTCAAAGTTTAGGGAAGTTTATAAAACAAGGAAGCAGGCTGTTCCAACTCATTGGGGAAAGGTGCTTGGAGGTAAGAAAAAGTGAACTTGTCAGTGGTTTTTCACTTGAGTGATCAGCCGTCATGGCTTTTCATAGGAAACATGTTCAGAAAATGGCCCAAAAGTAAAGTTTTCTGATGTAAAAAGCTCTCCTATCACACACTGTCACAGGCCAAAGTGGAGGGTCAGAGCCAACCGTAACGGTGACATACCTGTAATCCCAGCACTCTGGGAGGCTCGAGCAGGAGAACTGAAAGTCTGAGCCCATAATGGGCAATTTAGTGAGACTCTCAAAAAATTAAATACAATAGAAGGGATGTGTCAGAGGTTTCAACATGTTTAAAGTACTTATATGATCCTGAAAAATAACTTAAGCAACGGTACCACCTGTAGTAGCTAAGGGGAAGTATATCTTTTAGTGATGTGACCTCTAAAATTATTGATAATACTAGCAACTGAAAGCAATGAAGCTAGAAGGCTTATCCAGGTTTTTCCCTCCCTTTCGTGTACTGCTTGTCGATATACCATCTTCATGACTCTTCCACCACCTGTGACCCAAAATGTGTGCTTCACTTCACCATCATGATCACATATCATCACAAAGCTTAATGGGAGGGGCACATCTTTCTTCCTGTTTTTGTTTGTTTTGTTCGTCAGGCTGATCTTGAACTATGTAGCCCAGGCTGACCTCTTCCACCTCAGCCTCACAAATGCTAGAACCACAGACATGTTTACCACACTCAGGAGCACATATTTTTCTCTTAAGGATATGCAGAAATTATATTTCCCACCTCTGCTTAGTTCCTAACAACCAAAACATAGTTTTCTGACAATACTTAGTGGAGGAAATCAGGAAAATGCATTCTAATTGGCCATGTGTTCTGAAAAATCAAGGGGGAGAGAAGAGACTATAAGAGGTAACTAGTTAGTAAGAAACTGTGTGTGCACAGGAATTTCCCAGATCCACTTTGTTACCTAGCAGTACTCAAGCTCATCCTTGAATTTAATTAATATTTAACCACATTCTCTTTCAAGGCTTGCTAATATTTTAAGTAATGTCTTTATATAAATGGATTTATAAAATCCAATTTTAGAACTGACTGATACCTTTTTTAAAGGAAGTACTCTTATGGGTAACATTATGTTTAAGGTAAAATTACTAATAGCTGAGAAAGAGATTGAATAAAGCAAAAATAAGCCTCTTTCAAACCAAAAAAGTCAATTATTTTCTTAATCATTCCTATGTTTACTGGGAAATTTAAGGAAACAGCAGAAAAAAAATCAGGCAGCCTTTGGTTTCTTTTAAGCAGTGTTTTTAAAAATATTTTTCTGGAGGGCCAGAGATCTAGCTCAGTGGTTCCGGCGCCTGCCTTGCAAGCACAAGGTCCTGAGCTGGATCCTGGTAACCACATACAATGCTGGGCGTGGTGATCACGCCCACCAGCAATCAATGCCACACACCACAGTGTCAGGCGTGGTGGCTCACGCCTGTCATCCCAGCACTCGGGAGGCAGAGGCAGGAGGATTGCTGAGTTCCAGGCTTGCCTGGGCTACATAGTGAGCTCAGCACCAGCCTGAACTACAAAGTGAGACCCTGTCTCAAAACAAAAAAAAATTTCTGGTGCTAACAGTAGCAGCTCTTAAGAGCTTATTACAAATAAGGTTCTCAGGAAACAGACCATATTTGCTGAAGCACAGACTCTAGAGTGAGGCCCAACATATTTTTTAAAAAAACTGCTTTATTTTGAAGTAATTTTAGATTTACGGAAGTGCTGCAAAGATAGTACATGGAGTTTCTGTATATCCTTCACCAGGCTTCCCCTAAAGTTCACATCTTACACAATCATGGTACATTTATCAAAATCAGGAAGGTGTTATTGGTACAATACTGTTCGCTGCAGACTGTTCACATTTGCATGATTTTTTACCTCATGTTTTTTTCTGTTTCATAATACCATGTTACATTTCAATACCATGACTCCTTAACCTCCTCTAATTTGTGACAGGGTTTTTTTTGCCTTTCTTGTCTTTCATATCATTAAATAAAAGTTATAGGAAGCCATTGTTTTGGGCCAACCTTCTACATGAGGCCCCAATAGTTCAGAGTAAGGATAAAAGTGGGATCACTTATGCCAAAGTTCCACAATACCAACTGACATTAAAATGTTTTAAAGGCGCAGGGGAGGGGGGAGGGAGGGTGTGAGGGGAGCGGGAAAATGAGAATTAAATTGTGTCATATACTGGTATAAATTCTCAATGTGGAGTATAATTGTGATGTGTATATATAATGTACCAATAAAATGTAAAAAAAAATAAAATGTCTGAATGACTTTCCTAGAAATCAGATATAACAGCCAAATTTCTTAGTCTAGTTTCACTTAGCATGAAAAGAAATTCCCTTTTCTTCACTTCTTCACATAAAAGATAATTTGAAATAACCCAGTGTTAATGGGTTAATTTTATTTCTGCTTTTTTAAAGGTTATCAGATGCTATTTTATTAAAGTTTTACACTAGGAGTGATGGGGATTGGAAGACAATGGTTGTTTTCAAGTATATTCCCCAGGCATGTGTTCCTCCCTGTTCCAAGGCAGATAAGCTTCCAAGAGCAGAACAATGCTTTCTTTTCCATAAGGAATCCCATTCCCAAGCAGCAAGGATGGGATTTCAGAAGAATGAGCCCAAAAGATAGGGCAAATTAGTGAAACGAACCGAGGAGTTTTTTTTTTCAGTTCTTCCCAGTGCAAACCAGAACAAAATGCATAAGACTCTCGCCTGAAGGCAACACCCACTTGGGGCCAAACCACCTCCTGAGGCGCCTGACAGCCAGTGCTCATTTCAAAGTTCTCCCTGGGCTGTGTGCCCATAGCCAGCAGTCTGAGCCCTCCTGGCCCCCCAACAACAGGTGGATGGAGCCTTCCTCTTCACTGGCCCTCAGTTGTCAGTAGGTTTGCTGGGCCAAAAAGAACAAGCCACTGTACATGTGTGCAGGTGCGTGTGTGTGTGTGTGTGTGTGTGTGTATGTGTGTTGCAGAAAAGGCCAGAATAAGAAGCAAAAGTGAATCAGATATGCTTCAGGGATAGATGCAGGGTTAATCATGGTCAGTGAACAATGACAGAGCCCTGAGTTATCTATTAATTCTTCTCCAGGTGATTTTTGTTTAGAACAATTTTAAGGCAAATTCTATGTTGTTATGAAGGCATACCACCTAGACTCAGTTTTTGCCCAGAAGTTCTTCCCAACTGGGATTCTCCTTGGCACTTTGAGAGGTTCTTGTTCTCCACAGACAGGGGATCTGTTCCTCTATTACAGCAGGTGACCCAAAGGTCCAACCACAAAGGACACAGAAAATATGACATAGAGAGCAAAGGTTCACAACACAGGCTGAACACAGGCCATGTTCCTCAATCTGGCCCTCGACCTCCACCTGCTAGTCCAGGTTCTGGCCATTGGAGTATAATGGCTTATCTCCCTGTCCTCTTTGTACAAGTGAAGCTACTTTGTGTCCCAAGCCCAAGGGGGAAAGGATTGGGTAATTAAGGAGGAAACAAGTTTGGCTCTGAGTTAATGATTGTTGAACCTATGTAATATGTCTTTGGGGGACTGATCATGCTGTACTAGTCTCTCTACATATCTATTAGAAATTTTCTGTGACAAACTTTTTTTAAAATTAGCTTATAAAAATAGACAAAGGTACAGTTGGTTCTTTTTATTCACAGCAGTTAAGTTCTATAAAGCCCCCTCAAGCATTCAGTGAGCTATTGTGTAATAACTGCTCCTAGGAACATGTGGGGAGCAGACCCTGCTGAAGGAGACTTTTCAGGCCTGGAGATCTGCACTGGGTGCTGCACCAACTAGCAGTTACGAGATCTGCACTATGCCAAACAGTGCTGCCCAGCTCCCAAGATGATCTGCGACCTCTGGATCGCTGCATTGGGATGCCTGACTGAGACAGTAAACGACCTCTGACTTGGACCCCTGACCTCTGTTTCTCAAGTTGGCTACTTGTTGTTTTCCTTCCTGTTCCTGTGTAGGTTCGGACTAAATTTGAATAGAGTTAATTGTGTGCTCGTTGACATCCTTCTCCTGTTTGTGTACTGCTTTCCCAAATGCTTTGTTCCTGTTTTTCTTCTCCTATAAGATAAAATGTAACCATTTTTGAGGCCATGTTGGACCTCTGAAAAAGTATAAATACAACCTGCTCAATAAACGGGTGCCTGCTCAGTATTGACTGAGAGGTCCTCCCGAGCCCATTTTCCTGTCTTCTTCTCTTTTCTTAATCCGCGCCCCTTGATTTCACGACCCTGCTGTTTTGTCCGGCTGGCTCCGGCAGGAACAGTACAGACTATCCTCCTCAGAGTCTCATTTCACAACACTGCCATCACCAGATCAATAACATAAACTTATTTTATTAATATTTCCACTTAAAGACACTTTATTTAATATAAATTGCTGGCTCATTAACATTGAACTCATGGCCAATAGCACTTGTAACCCAGCTTGAATGAGGCTCACCTAGCATACTTTCCTGGGGTACACATCTCAACCTCTTGCCTAGTGCAGCAGACTTTTGCACTATACTTGGGTGCCATTGTAAATAAAGCACCAACAGAAAGCAGAAAGATGTGAAAAATATGACAGTAAGTAAATCACAAGAAGGAAATTCTTACTGGGTATAGTGATCCAAGGCTGTAATCCCAGGACTATGGGAAGCTGAGACAGGAAGATCACAAATTCAAGCCCAGCCTAGGCACTTTAGCAAGGCACTATCTCAAAATAAAAAAGGCCAGCATACAAATCAGTGTGGAAGCCCTGGGTTCACATCCTCTGTAGGAAAGAGATGGAGAGGAAGAGAGGGAAACAAAGAGTGGGGAGGGGAGAAAAGCCAGGAGAACTTCAAAGCTAAAGCAAGGAGACAGAAAGAATGTTGCCTGGTTAACTTGAGCCAGGAACTTACAACTCCTCCAGCAGTGCAAGTGTGTTTGCCATCCTGCACACTCATACACTGTCCACAAAAGTATGGAGTGTCAATCTGGGCATTGCAAATAAATTTTCAGGCATATTAGCAAGTGTATTATTAGCAAATAATGAGGTCCAGCCTGTATTGAAATTGACAGGCCTAGTGATCAGCTCATTATAAGTGATAACTAAGTGCTTTTCTTTGCCATGCAGACAATGATACTGTTACTTTCAATATTTCTATTTCTAATTAACATAATAATTAGATATACAGTAACATATAATACATGCAATATGTACTGATCAGCTAAGATGTAATCAGCATGTCTGTGACCTCAGATAAATTATTTCTTTGTTTTGGGGTCATTCAAAATCCTGTCTGCTAGCTATTTTCAAATATTGATTAATTGATAACCAATTTTCCTTCTGTGCTGTAAAATATTAGAATTGTTTCACCTATCCAGCTGTATCCTGGTAACTAACTATTCTTCCTTCATTTCTTCCCTTCTCAAGACACTGTATTGAGAAAAAGTGTATATAAGTTCTGTGGTTCTCTGAGTTAAAGATTTTAGAAAACAATATGTTGACTAGCAAATACATCATTTCTATCTGATTAAAAATGATGGTTGGAAGGGCCAGAGATTTAGCTTAAGTGGTACTGCATCTACTTGGGAAGCACAAGGGTCTGAGTTTGATATCCATTACTGAAAAAAAAATGGTGGTTGGGACATAGAAAATTTTATTTCCTAGACTGTGAAAAAAATCAGATTTAGCTGGGTGTGGTGGCTCACGCCTGTAATCTCAGCACTCGGGAGGCAGAGGCAGGAGGATTGCTGAGTTTGAGGCTTGCCTGAGCTACATAGTGAGCTCAGGGCATGCCTGAACTACAAAGTGAGACCCTGTCTCAAAAAAAAAATCAGACTTAAATACTTTGAAATTGCAACATTTTTTATCAGTAGTACACAAATCATAAACTCAAAAAACTACATGTTAATAAGATTTCTGTTTTTCTAATTTCCACATACATGTCAAATACAGTAATTTAAGAAATATTTTTAAATAAAAATGTTTAAACTGGGCATGGTGGCTCATGCCTGTAATCTCAGCACTCAGGAGGCAGAAACAGGAGGATAGCCATAAATTTGAGGCTATTCAAGCCCAGCCTGAACTACCAAAATAGGCCTTGTCTCAAAAAACTAAAAAAAAAAAAGGGGGGGGGAGAAAAAGAAAAATGTTTAAGTTCAGTTTTTTCAAAAGTGATTTCTAAAATAAGAAACTCCAGCTGGGTGTGGTGGTGCATGTCTATAATCTTAGCACTCAGGAGGCAGAGCAGGAGGATTGCTGAGTTTGAGGCTTACCTGGGCTACATAGTGAGTTGAGGGCCAGCCTGAACTACAAAGTGAGACCCTGTCTCAAAAAAAAAAAAGGTATCCAATATTATATATTCATTTTTTTCAATGCTGAGGATCAAACCCAAGGCCTATCACATTCTGGATAAGCCCTATACCACTAAGCTACACCCCCACCCCATGTATATATTATCATATGCCCATCATTTCAGTCCTTGCAGCAGGATGAGTAGTATATGTCCCTCTTGTGAAAAAGTAGATATAGAATTAGATTACAACAGTTAATATTAGAGTGATGTAAATAGAATTAGAAACAGATTTTTGAATGGCTAGCTGCTCTTTTGAACAAGGATTAGACATTTGCTTTTGGAAGGGCCTCTTTTTAATAAAATTTATGTCCTAAGTGCCATAGGAGATAAAGAGCTCAATAGCACTTTAGGACATGAACCTTGAGAAATACATGGCATGTATATATATCCCAATGAGGAGACAAAGTCTAGGCAGTAGGAACATAGTAGGAGCAAACATAACAGGAGAACCTCTAGCAGTATTACAAGGAAGACAGAAACAAGGAACCTGGAATAACTTGCAGTTCTCCACACATATGAATAGAGAATTACAAACTCTTGATGGTACAAAAGGGACATTTGTGGAACTACTTAGAATCTCTGATGACAGTAGATTTGAGGTCCACAGTTCCCATAATCCTATATAAGAGTGTTCAAGGGCCGGAGGGTTAGCTCAATGGTTCCGGCGCCTGCCTCGCAAGCACAAGATCCTGAGTTCGATCCCTGGTAACCACATACAATGCTGGGCGTGGAGACTCACACCCACCAGCAATCAACCAGCAATCAGCACCACATACCCCAGTGCCGGGCGTGGTGGCTCACGCCTGTAATCCCAGCACTCGGGAGGCAGAGACAAGAGGATTGCTGAGTTCAAGGCTTGCCTGGGCTACATAGTGAGCTCAGAGCTAGCCTGAACTACAAAGCGAGACCCTGTCTCAAAAAAAGAGTGTTCAATATTATCCTTATTCTTCCTCCAGGCAAGAAGCATGCAAAATGGTCTCTTTATTTTTACAGACTTTTCTGCACAGAATGCCCTTCTTCACCTATTAACATCCTTCAGGGCCCCACTATTACTTTTCCTACAATACATTGTCAGATCTCACCTGTCAAAACTAATTATCCAATTCTCCCTACCCCCAGTAATTTTCAAACACTAAACTGTTATATAAGTCTGACTCATAAATATGATTAATGAATGCATATCATATAGCTAAGGTGTGCAAGATCATTTACATATGTTAATTAACTTAGTCCTTACTGCGAGTATATCTTCATTTTACACATGAGACAGCTGACATTTGGAGATATTTAGTAACTTGCATTAAGTCACCTGAGGAGCCATGTATGGTTATGTAGCATTCTAATAAATACTCTCACATTGGCTAGTAGTGGTGTAAAAAGGACTCTACAAGGACTGTGGCACAGTGACTGTTTTACAAGGTCAAGGAGACCTTATAGAACTAAGAAAGTAGGCTGTGGATAGGACTAATTGAATTTCAGTGCTGGCTTTAACATTTGCTGTCTTGTGACTTTGGACTAATTCTTCAACATCTCTGTGCTTCTGTATTGTACTTGGCTGTTGGGTTCTTGGAAAGAGCAAAGGAGCTATAAATGGATGCAAAGCTTGGCACTACCCTGAGCTCATGAGAAGGATTCAATAAATGTTAGTAATCATCATGATCATCATTTAGTACTAAAATATGGAAGGAGAGATGGAAGGGAAGGAGGAGTAAAAATAATCAAGATGTGTCATGTACATGCAGTAACTACCCAAGGTGAATCATTGTGCACTGCACAGATGCACTAACAAAAATGAAAAGTAAAATTTTTACTTTCTCTCACTTAAAAAAAAGTATTAAAATATGCCAAGTTATCTGGGAAGAGCTCCAGGTGCTACTAAGGAAACCTAGTTTTGTGTTCTGCTGAGGTTGCAGGAGGCTTGTCTTTTCTGAAATCCATATTGATATCTGATTGCTAGAAGTGTTGAGGTAGGTTGTTGGTCGATGGACCATAGGGATGGAACATTTACGAAAACATTCATGCTTCCTATAGGAAATGTGTTATATACAAGAGGGTTCCTTCTTTCTCTCTTCCAATTTAACTGTTTGCCTTTTCACCTCTTGCCATTAATTGAAGCAATATATGCATTCAACAGAGGCAGCCACCCAGTCTTGGACTTTCCTTCCTCTAGAACTATAAGCCAAATGAAATCTTCCTTTATAAGTTATCTCATCTTAAATACCCTGTTATTAAAGCCAAAGATGGACCAAGATGTATACTAGGTTTACTTATTTAAAAACGTGTATGAAATATATATTGAATACATTTTATCAAATAAAAATTATTTTATTAGACTAATTTGATTACATGTTTGTGTAATCAGAAAGCACCTCCCCAAACAGAGCCTTTTGTTTTAAATTCTCCCCCTTACTTCCAATTTCTTTAGTTTTGACATAGAGAAAAAACATAGTGGGTTTAAGGGTTTTTTGTTTGTTTTATTTTGTTTTGAGGCAATGTAGTCTACACTGGCCTTGAACGTGCTACATAGCCCAGGATGGCCTTAAACTCAAGATCCTCCTGTCTGACCCTCTCAAGTACAATGATTAAAATACCATGGCATCATATCTAGTTTCATAAGGGTTGCTTTGAGAATTAAAGAAGAAATTGCATCAAAAATACTTTCTGAGAACTGAGCATGTAGCTCAGTGATAGAGAGCATTTGACAAATATACATGTGACTTAGTTTAATACCCAGGACCACAAAAATGAAATGATACAGTATAAAACAAAACAAAAAATTGTCAAGTGCTTTGTAAATATGTTATATAAATAGCATTCACTATGATTTAACCTTCAAGTATTTGAGTTGTTAAGTTTAGAAATCACTAAATCCAGAGACAATGTAACTAAGGTTGAAAATTTTGAGATATTTATTAATACTTTTTTTCTCTTTTTATGGAATGTTAAGACCTACATACTTTCTCACTGTACATAAAATAGTGATTATTTCCATTTCAACTGTGATGATTCAATCTTAAAGTATTCAGAACATAATTGTTACAGAGTGATATATTCCCTCTACCCAAGTACACAGAAGTAGAGTAACTGATTTTAGCTTATAGGTACAGTGCATGCACAAGGCCCCTGGTTTCAATCCTTAAAGAGGTGTAGAAAGGAAGAGAAAGTATATTTATGTCCTAAATCCCAGTATCTCAGAACATAGCCCTATTTGGAGATAGGATTATTACTGATGTAATTATTTAAGATGAGGTCAAACTGGAGTAGAATAGATCCATGATCCAAAATGATTGGTGTCCATATCAAAAGAAGGTAAGAGAGACTGATACAAATATGAGAATAGAGGCAAACTGATGTGCAATAGCCGGAAGCTATAGGATTAAAAGCAAGCCACCAGGAGCAGCAACAAAAGATTCCTACCATAGGTTTCAGAGGCATCATGACCCTGGTTACACCTTGATTTGGACCTCTATGTGGCAGACTTGTGAAATAGTAAGTTTCTGCTACTTTGAGAGAATAGAAAAAATGGTAGATATTGGTAGTAAAATTCAGCCTTTTCCAGATACTGAAAAAATAACAACTTAGCAAAAAGAAAAAGAGAAGTAGATAACCGGAAATCAGAAGGAATTGGCGGGGGTAAATTGAAGCTACAGAGAAGTTGGGAAGATGGCCCATGATCCAGAAGAAAAGAACAACAACAAAAAATCTGTACTCTCTGCTGGGCGTGGTGGCTCACGCCTGTAATCCCAGCACTCGGGAGGCAGAGACAGGAGGATTGCTGAGTTCGAGGCTTGCCTGGACTACATAGTGAGCTCAGGGCCAGCCTGAACTACAAAGTGAGATCCTGTCTCAAAAAAAAAAATCTGTACTCTCCCTGCTCATGGTTTACAGCTTGACAGAAGAGAATTTGGTTATCTAGAAATAAAATAAGAACTCAAGGATGGAAGACAGAAGGAAAAACAATAACAGACACCATAGCTGTTGTGAACCACAAAAACAGTGCAAGATTTTGCTCCAAGGGAACTTCTTCAATAGAGAGCCAACAACCAGAGAGGGATTCAAGCTCAGGCAAGGCACCCATCATAGTGCAAAGAATGCTTAACCACATGCCATTTTGGGAAGGGGTTGATTACTTCAATCTAGGACTGAGAACAACTTCACTTGTGGACTCCCAGTGTTACCCACCCCCAGTGATGAAGGGATGCACAATCATGGGAGACACCACAGACAAAGTGTGGGCTAGAAAGAGCCCCTGAGAAATTCGAACTCAAGTTGGGAAGGACCTGGACTCTCTCGCTGAGGTGTGAAGCCAGGCCTGGCTTGAGCAAAGCTCAGAACATCTGCATCTGAAAATGTCTGTCAGCATGAAGTATTTGAACCCTTGACCTGATGCCTATATCCAGACCACAACTGATCTCTGATTGCCTTCCTTGTCTACCAACATGGGCAAGGACATGTTTTGGCATAGACATGGTGTCACAGCATGGACACAACCTGAGGGAAATGCAGGATGTCTGGAACATGGAGTGCACTTCACAAACTCACAGGCCATATGGCTAGGTGGGGAAGACCAGGTTTTGATGAAATACAAAACTGCAGATATCTTTTTCTGATGATTTTTCCCCTTTTTTTCCCTTTTATTTTTCCATTGATAATTCTCCATATTATTTCTTTTTCTCCTCTTTTTATTCTATTGTCTATGTTTCTTTCTTTTCTTTTTTTTTTTTTTTTTTTTTTTTTTTTTTTTTTTTTTTTTTTTTTTTTTTTTTTTTTTTTTTTTTTTTTTTTTTTTTTTTTTTTTTTTTTTTTTTTTTTTTTTTTTTTTTTTTTTTTTTTTTTTTTTTTTTTTTTTTTTTTTTTTTTTTTTTTTTTTTTTTTTTTTTTT
>PVIC010006448.1:0-54220 GCA_004025085.1 Thryonomys swinderianus
TTTTTTAATTGAATTCTTTATTGGTACAATTTATATACATCTCAAAATCACATATAACATTGGGAAATTTGTACCAGTATATGCCACAAGTTAATTCTCATTTTTACCCATATCCCTACCCACTCCCCCCTCCTCCCCCCTTTATACATGCGCTTTTATTTTCTTTCTGTATCATATTTATTCCTTCCCCTCATCACATGGCTAAGTGTGAGCTCATACCAACAAGAGCTTGTAAAACCTTTGCCTACAAAGCCTAAACTAATCTATAGCCAACAGATGTTAAAGTCAGAAAATATATCAGACTTGGTTCTAATTTTTCTGTATATATTGATCATATTGACTTCTCACCACAGCTCCGCAAGGCAGAAAAGTTGTCATGGTGCTCATTTCACAGGTCAGGATCCAGAGTGAACTGAGGCAGTCGAATAGGTGATAGTTCCTGCTCTGACAGTCTGGCTGTAGGATCTTTGCTCCATCCACCTTTCTAGAGACCTTGTATCTTACAAGTGGGTCACCCATATACTAATCTATTCTGGGAGAATGTGTGTGAAAGAAGAGAGTTTACACAAATACATAGAAGTGGTGTGTGGTTTTAAACAGCACCATGACCACTCTAGTTATTGGGGTGACAAGTATGTCTTGCAAACTTGAATAAAATTATGCTAAATGTGAAGATCTGGTTCTTGTTTGATATCATCTCTTGAGTTTCCAGCTGTTATGCTTCACCAGATTCTCTTTTGAAAACGTGGTGTTATCTTTAGGTATCTCACTTCTAAATGTGTGAATTAGAGGCTTTCTAAAAGATTTATAGAAAAAAAGGAATATTAATGCATTCATGTCTCTTTCTCATATCTGCCCGTGGTGGGGCTAATTATTTTTAGATTTAGCTAGATTCAAATCTGTTTTTCTTCACAAGGACATAAGACTGTCTATGTGGCTACAGCAGTAACACAGATAATACTCTAATGATTTCCTCCTTCACACAAAAACCTTATGCTAGAGCTAATAATCCTTGGGTTTTGGTGCTTGAGTCAATTGTCTACACTGCCATGGAAGATTGGATGTCAGGAAACAATTGTTTACCAAAAGGGATTTGAGGTTTAAAAATAAGCATGTTATAGAGATCTAAAAACCAAATATCAAAATCAAAAAAGCCAGGAAGAGGAAGGCAGTATAGATAGGAGACAGCTCAAGAACGTGGTGAAGTCCATTCTTTAGACTTTCCCCTGGATCAAGGACAGTATACTCAAGGCACTTCTCCCTTAGGGAAACGGTGATAAAATAGCCATTAATGTCAATTCACAGCACACGTATTTATCTCCTGAGAAGCACTTGTGAAGCCAAATCCAGATAATTACATCCACTGGAAAAATTTAAAAATATCACTATGGTCAGGATTTTTTTAAATACATAAAGTAGCATAAGTTTTCTCCTATAAACCAACATATAGATGATCATTCACTCATTAACTCAAATCTAGGGAGGACATCAAGCTTGATATCTCTCTTATGAGCAAGTGTACATCACAGGAAATATCTAGAACATTGACCAATATTGGTTAATCAAATAACACACTAAACTGCACAGAGGGATTGATAACATATATATGTATATATGTATATATATACATATGTATAAGTATATACATATACATATATATGTATATATGTGTGTGTGTGTGTGTGTGTATATATATATATATATATATATATATATATATATATATATATATATATATAAAATAGGAAAACTCTCAAGTATGTGAGAGCTTCAACAACTGAGCTCTTTTCTTGCACTAAATTCTCCAAACCCTGGTAATCAAAGAGAAATGGAAAGGTAAGGGAGTAAATAGTAATGACTAGGTCCAAACATATTTCAGACAATGTTTCCATTTGTTCCAGTCTCTGACACATTATCTTATTTTAGAAAATGGGAAAGTTTCTTCTGTTTTAGGAAAAGATGATGGTATTACAAATGCTGATTCTGGGCCTAGAAAACCCACTAGAATATTTTTTTAAACCTATTATGTTTTTTTCAGGGTGAAATTTCTAACTAGAAAAATGTGAAAGATTTTCCAATATGATGATGTAAACAGCAAAGGTGCTTAGCAGAATGCCTTTTCAGCATGGTTGTACTGCGTTCATTGTTGGAAAGTGCTTAGGCTGGGATTTCTTACCCAATACTGCCACCAAAAAAGAGATAATTCTAAAATGTTCTGTACATCCAGTACTGGAGCCTGAGCTGAGATGTTGCTAGAGCAAACCATTTTGATTCTAGGTAAATGTGCTCAGGGGATTACTCTGGTCAGCTTGCGTTCAAAATGCATCTGTTCTATTTGACCCGCCTTTCCTAAGTTTACCTTTTATTTTATTTTTGGATGCCTGGGATCAAATTCAGGACCTCACGCTTGCCAGGCAGGAATGATGTTGCTGAACTAAATCCCTGGCCCAAGTTTACCTTTTATTACCTGGAATGGCTTCTGGCATCAGAATTTGCTGGGGGAAATTTCTGTCATGGCTGCCAATATTTCTTTATCTCCCTGTTTTCCAAGGAGGTTGGGTAGATCTCAAAGTTAGAAAGTGAAACACTTTCCTGCAGACACTGCCTCACCTGCTTTTGCTACCTGCCTTAGTGAAAGCCTGTTTACCTAGGGTATCATCACTTGGCACCTCCGTGGTTCCCATGGAAGTTTTCTGTTAAGAACCAAAGGAATTTAGCATTGCTTTGTGCTTGGGGAAAAAAAAATGCGAAGGAAGTGATGCAAGTGCAGTATCCCTCAACTTATGCTGTCTGCCCCTGGTAATATTCCTGCCTGAATGAAATTTCCCAGACATCCCATCTTGGCTCTACACAGTAGTGTCCTTTTCACCTTAATCAACTTTTCAAGAGTTACAGCCTATACAACCCTTTCCTTTTTTATTCCTTATATCCCTGCCAGTCTTTCAGTACAGCTCATACCATATCCTAGAAGCATCTTCAGTTCATTCCTTCTTCTGAATTCTCATTAGTTCTACTTAACTGTTTTTCACAAAAATAATGGGCCTGGTCTCATAACCAGTCTCCTTGACCTCAGCTTTGGCATAACCCCAGTGGTATGATAAGCCAGAGTTTACAGACTGTGGAGTCTTTGACTCATCACTCCTGCATTTGGGAAGATCTCCACCTTTATTTTTTACTTACAAGAAAATCCAGCTTTTCCTACAAGGCTTACTTAAATATCATCTTACCACAACTATATCCAATTCTTGCAAGAAAGTCTGTCCAGTAGACTCCAACGTTGTTTAAAATTCTCTCCATTATGATCCTTTATAATGGACTGAGGTTGTGTACTTCTTTTTACCTGTGGGCTAAGTCTTCTTCTTTTGTACTTCAAGACATACACTAGTGCCCAAAGTAAAGAATTCATCCATATGCAGACATCTCACACAGAATGTATCCTATTCATTGATTTCTTTTCATTTTTAAATCACACATTTCCTGGTTAATTGTTTGAAAGGCTAAGTGTTTTAGTCTAGGTAGCTTATGTGTCCTATGATAATCATCTCCATTGCAAGAGGATGCCTTACCCCAGCAGTTTGCTAGTGCTCAGCTGGCTTGAGAAAAATCAGCTCTAAAACTCAGAAAAACTGCTGAATTGCAGACTCCATTTGGGAGATTCTGCTCTGATGTGCCTGTGTGTAGCCTTGTCTCAACAAGCTCTCCAGGTGCTGATGTGCTCACAGGTTTCTATCTCACCACCTTTGCTCCTGAGAGTATCCACTCTTCCTTGGGGGTTGATGCTGAAAGCCTGTGTGGTCATCCAGCTCTCCTCCGATCTGTTCATTGCCTCTACCAGATCTCTTCAGGGCTTGGAGACCAGAACTGTCCTGAGAGATGGGAAATCCAAGCTGGAGGGTAGTGTATGATAGAAAAACATTGTAGAACTTTTGCTAAAGTCACACATTCACCAGAGAATTCTTCATTTCTGCTCACCAAAATTCATATGAATTTTTCTCACAGTGACCAGTTCACCACCAGCTGTGTCCTCTAATTCAAGTCAATTATAATTATTCCCATGAAGGATAGAATTAGATTCCACAAGTTAAGAACTTGATCACATAAGTTGCTTTCTGCTCAGATGGCATCCCTCCTGACCAATCAACTGTAGCACTTGGGAAGAAGTCTGTATGTTGTTCTTTTGATTGATTAAATCACTGGTCATTGGTGATCAATTCAACCTTCAGCCTCTCTTACTTCCCAGAGGTTGAGTGTGGAAGGGAAAGTTTAATGCTCTAATCCACTAATCATTATCACTGCTTTGCATGACAACCAGCTCTTATCTTGAGATTATCCACAGTGTCCCAAATGTCACCTCATTAGACCAAAAAAAATGCTTCTCTCACCCACGAAGTTCCAAGGGATGTAGGAACTCTCTACCAGAAAATTGCAATGGTCTTAAGAGTGCTAAGTCAAGAAATAGGCTGAAGGAGCAAGTATAAGAACAAAATATTTCACTAGTTCCTTATCTAGAAGGGTTTTCAGAGATACACATCAGGAACTGGGAGTAGATTCTCTCTCTCTCTCTCTCTCCACACACACACACAAACACACACACACTAACACACACACATTTCTTGTTTCACAAGGCTTTTCTTTGTGGTTGTAGATTAGTAATGAGTCATCTGGCTGCTTATAGATGCTTTTGATAGGACACAAGACACAGGGATGATTATAGGTGTCACCAAATATTCAATGGTCAAAATAAGGAATATTCCATGCACTATTTAAAAAAAATAAAACAAATCTTCAGTGAATAAAATATCAGCATTGTAAATAAAGACAGGTCTGTGAGTAAGACATGGTCACACTGAGTCAGATTGACATCTGAAGCAAAGAGAAAATCTACAGTACTGATCATGCCTTTATTTACAGTGTTGCTGTTTTGTTCATCATGGATGAACCTCTCCTTCATGCTGGCTTTTATCTAAAGCCTCTATCTGATAAGTCTTTACTGTTCCTGCTAAAGGAGAAAGGTCCCCACACCCAAAGTCTCAATGTCAGATGATTTTCTTTTCGCTCTTGCTTTAGTGGCAAAGGGCTGGCTTTTACATTTTATGAGATGCCACCTTGGAGTCTGGATTCAGAGACTTATTTGAATTGTGGTGTCTTTTAGGTTGCCTTGTTCCCAATGCATTTCTTCTCAATGTTTATTACAGTGGCACGGACTTTTATGGTTTGCTGAAGTGCTGCAGAGAACACAGCATTTTAACACCGTTGATTTACTCTTTGAGGTCCACGGTAATTTCCTTACTCCTTAATTATAAGGCTTGGTTTAATTTACTGTACATTATGTGTACATAATGTTTACTGATGCACATATGGTGCCACATTTCAGGAAACCATACCCAGAACAGGTATTTTTGTCATGCCACAACATGGAAAATTTCCTTCATATACAGAAATAAAAGCAAAGAAGTTTGTCTTCACAAAGAATGTCCCCCAGTGAGAGAGGGAAAAAGTCACATGTATCCATAACTTGAGGAAGAAAGCTACAATCTCTTTAAATGCTTGTTTTAACAGCTGAATGATTATGTGGTTATATATGTCTCAAGGTTTTAAGATTTAAGTTACCTGCAAAGATTTAAAGTTACCCTGACAAAAAAAAATCAAGGAATAAGAAGGAATTGGAGGAAAGGAGAGAAGAAGAGCAAACAGTAGCGTCTCTGGGACATATTTCTCATCTTTGAAAGGAAATATATTATCTGAAGACCATGGACTCTTAGAGGTAGAAGGAACACTTGCAGTTCTTCAAGGACAAGAAATCTTTTGTCAGCATTCTAGAGATTCTTCTACCAGTCACTTTTTAGAGATGGGTGACTGTCTCCTATCCTAGTAGGCTGTACTTCATTGATTTGTTTTTAACTATTAGAAGACTAGGTGACCTTATAATTATTAATGATTTGTGTAACTTTCATTGATGCAAAACTGTTTCTAAATTGAAGGCCCTGTTAAGGATTTAGCAAAAAACAAAACAAACAAACAAACAAACAAAAACTACATGTAGAGTTCCATTAGTAACTGTTATTGCACATGGTGTCCTAGCTTCACAGTCCATTGCTTTGCGTGCTCCACATCTTGAGTGTGGCCTGAGTTCTAAGAATGTGCAGGCTTAGGGACCCTGGACTGATGCCTTCTTGTCTTTGAGAAATTGAAACAATCTTCTCTTGATTGGTTGACCTATTGCTCCCAGTTGTACAGAAAAACAAAGCTGTCCTCTGAAACTAGCAGTAGTTTTCTCTCCCTGACTCTTGATCAATCTATAATTCTTCAGAGATGTCTTAATATCAGAATGATTATTTTTTAAACAAAATATTTGAAATCCAGCAGTAAGATTAAATTTCTTACTAACAAAATCTCATAAATTTAAGAACTCAAATGGGCTGGCTGACTCCAAAGCCTGTCCTTTTAATGACTATAATGTTTAAAGTTGGCACACTTTTGTCTTAGATTATATCTTGTATTAAAATTCTCTTAAAGAGAAGAGCATAAGGTAAATATCAATTATTAATAAGTTCTGAGTTTCTCTGTAATAATCATTATAAGCTTTTTGTTTAATGTAATCAGTAGGATTTCTTCTTTAACTATCCATATCTGTTTCCAGTCCCATGTACAAAACTGTGACTGTGATTTTGATAATTTAAAAAATTGATTGGGGGATATAAAAGCCTTTCATTTTAGCTGGACATTTAATGTACATTAGAATATCAGACATACTTGGTATATTCAGTAAGAACTTGTTGAAAGGATTGTTCTGAGTGTTTCACATTAAGAAGAAAACTATTTGCCCTAAGGAATTTGAGGAATGAGAGATTTTTCTATTTTATCCACACATAAGGGCTTGTCAGAAGTCTGGATGACTCACCAATCGCTGTCCCATTCTCTTGTCTTCCATAGTTTCTTAATTTTTCATGAAGAAATCAATCCTATTTAACTGGTAAGGGCACTGTGTGTATATTTTTTATTCTTTCAACTTTAGAATGGATCAGGCTGTCTTAAATAGCTGCAGTCTGAGTTGTAACCACAGAAAGGGATAAATAGCACTTTGGGAAAAGTAACCTGGGAAGTCTGGGAGACTAGACAGTGGGAGAAGGGAGAACAGAGTTCTAAGAGCAGGGAGAAATCAGCATTCATAAACCATGCTTGATATAGCAAATATACACAGGCTCAAATCAGTGTAACCTTGGGCTATATATGTGCATGATAAAATATCTAGTTGAAAATGGACAACTTTGTGTCAATATATTACCATAGCAATCAGTTTATGTACAGTATGCAAGGTGCAATCTCTGTGTGTTTGGAAAGTCTGTGCAAGTACCTTCATTACTGTGGATGACTTAAGGAGTATTATTAGCCTAGGTTAATACATCTTTATGAACAAGTCAAGCAGTCTAGCCAGTTACCCTCCTGATCCACAGAATATTTAGGAAAAGGTAGCAATGTTTACATTTAATGTTTCTTTCCTTTTTTTTTTTTTTGAGAGCGAGGGTCTTACTTTGTAGTTCAGACTGGGCCTGAGCTCACTATGTAGCCCAGGCAAACCTGGAACTCAGCAATCTTCCTGCCTGTGCCTCCTGAGTGCTGGGATTACAGGGTGTGAAACTCCACACCCAGCATTGTGGTATGTCACCACACCCAATATTGTTGTATGTAGTTACAGGATGGAACCAGAGACCTTGCTCTTGCTAGGCAGGTGCCGGAACCACGAATTAAATCCCAGCCCTTAACATTGCCTTTTATTCCTTGCCTCAAAGTTTTGCTTGAGAAGGACTTGCTTGGGGATCCTTGGAATAACCTATCTTTTTTCTAGTAGAGTGAGAGGCAAAGAGAGAACAAAAGACAATTTGGTTAAATAAGATCCACCATAGTGACCACTTGAGGGCTCTTAGAGACCATCGTTAGTGCTGTTGAACCTTCCATAAGCAGGTCGTGGCTGGGCATATTTATGAGAGAGAAAGGGGTGAGTGGAGCTTGAAATAAGCAGGACTGGAGTAGCAACTGATAGATACAGTGAGAGGGATATAGGACAAAAATTCACTCGTGAAAACTTCCAAAAAAGGAATTGAAAAACCACAGCCACTGGCTCAAATCCAGCCTTCTTCCCTAAATGCTAAAGTTGTATTGACTACATTTGCTCTACAGTGCAGAGTTGGGGAGTTGTGGCAGAGAAAATCTGGCTTACCAAGGGAAAGAGCCACACTATCTGGACTTGCATGGAAAAAATCTGCCGACCCCTGCTCTAGAAGTAAGCCTAACTTGAGAAAAAACAAATATGCAGTAATGGTTTTAGCATCCACAGTTCCTGAGAAGCTAAAGAAGCTTGAGTCTGTTTCCTTCTTTTCCCTTAAATAATGACAACACCAATCATTTTATAGGATTTCTATAATTCTGGCATTATGGATCAATCCCTCAACTTCTATCTGAAATGAAAACTCTCTAGGGAAAAACTCAGCAGCTGTTGGAATTGAAAAGTCATGCAATAGTTAAAGACAAGAAATAAAAACTGCTCCAGAACTCTGAAGAGAGAAAGTAGTTCACAAGGGGAGAGTTGTCCACATTTGGAGTGAAATAGAAGAGGGCAGTCAATGGTCTTCAGTTTTAGCAAGCTTGATAGGCCCTTTAATGACAAATAATCAGAAGGCTCTAGAAATGCTAAAATATACTCATGCCAAGAAATGAGTGTCCATCATTCTCCTTGTATCCCCCAATAGTATCAGCCTACTCAATACCTGAAGTACTTGGGGGCTGCTAAGTTAAATTTTAGCTTCCCAGGAATTCTTATATATAAAATGGAGATTCTTCTGAGAGCCATAAAATGACAGCTGCAATGTGGAATGGCAAGAAATGTGTATGTGTGGAGCCAGCTGACTGCCTGGCATATATCCTGCCTCACTGTATCAGGTTTGTAGAACCAACCCCATCAGAGAGTAACAGTTTTAGAGACTTCCATTTTGTATCTTGCATCAAGCTAATTAGCTGCACACTTTTAAAAGGGTTTTGCTGGTAACCTGCTATCCAATCTACCCATTCAGTGGTTGTCTCTCACAACTGCCAGTGGAGCTGTGGGTAAATGAAATTACTTTGGGAGCAGCATTGTACAAGCTTCCTAAGGGTCTTTGGTGGGGTGAACTTACCTTGTTAAACATGTCACTTGTGAGTCTCTCATACTCTTGAATGCCAGAAAATGAAAGCCAGTTATTAGGTATTCTTGGATTTCCTTTCATGGTAAGCAGTGATGAAGGCTCTATAAGGCTGGGAATATATGGCTGACTAGTTGTAGAAGTGAAGAATGAGAAGAAAGGTGACTTTGATCAATTAGATCTGTGAAGTTGAATATCCAAGTCTGGAAACATGTGGATTTCTGTAAAACAGCACTGTTCTCAGAATGAGAAGACCTTTGCTGGCATTAGCTGTCTTTCCTCATCAAAACAACACAGATAATGTAGCTTGTCCTGGAAACTGCCCTCCTCAGCCCCAAAGCAGCACAAGCTAAGATGATGATGATGATGATGATGATGATGATGATGATGATGATGATGATGATGATGATGATTATTACTATTACTGGAAAAAAGTGGCCAGGAACTGAGCAAATATTCCAAATATACAGAAATGCAAAAACACAAATTACTTTTTATCTAAGTTAAGGGATCAAAGAAGTTTTAGTGGAAATATCTTTTCAGTGTTCATCCATGACACTTAAAATTCTACCCTTTTGAAATGGCAAATCTAGGCGAACATAAAACCTGGATAATCCACAGAATATTTGTCTTGCTGGAGGGATGGAAGAACCTAGGGAGGACTTTTATGTGGGAAAAATTTTAAGCAGTGGTGTGAAATATTTCTTTTTTTAAAAATGGACCTTTTTTAAACAGTGTTTTTAAACTCCCTCATCTGACAATAATAGAAGAATCCCATGAGTGGGTGTAAACAGTGTCATTGATGAGGCCCGTCAAGCATTGTGAGGTCAGGGTGGTCACAGTGGCTTAGTAATTGGGAATTAAAATGGTAGAGGAGTTTTTGGCACTGGGCGAAACTAGAGGACCGACCTTGTTTTTCTCTACATCCTCAGCTAAATGCAGTGCTTAAAACCCTAAGAGCTCTTCAGATGGTAGTAGAAATAATAAATGAGTGAACCCTAATTACTATTTAGAGTAAAGGGAAGAAGCACATTTTCTCTCTAATGACTTATTTCTCTTATAATAAGATCCCTTCTTCTTTAGAACTAATTACATTAGTATTACACCACTTTATTTTGTATGTTGACTTTCTTTTCTTCTCTTTAGAAAAAAATTTAAACATTCACAATAAAAGTGTGACATTTGTGTAGATTTTTCTCCATAATGCATTTCCCCCCTTTTGAAATCACAAGAAAATTTTGAAATGCACAGTTGAGGGCAAATAATTACAGAAACTTTTTCAGTCCTCAAGAGTGAATGTCTATCCATTAAAAAGAATTGCAGAGGTGTTTTTCATTGGATAGCTTAAAATAAAACACACAGTTTTCAAAGCTTGATGCCAGTTTAAGTTTATGCTATTCTAGTTGGCTGGAGAGAGCCATTTTTCTTGTCTTTTGTAGGAAACTGTTTCATATTTATCAGATAGTTGCAGGTTTTTAGATTTGTGCAGAAACACTCTTGCAGTATCTGTTTGAACGTAGCTCGATATACATCATGCACTCTTCGTGTCCACCCTAGAGGCAAAGAACTTTTGGTTATTTTATGACAGTTTATTTTTCTTCTTAAGCTTATGAGCTAAATTGTGTCTGTTCTTAGCACTCTCCCTCTCTCTCTTCCTCCCAAGGAAGTGGATTGTTCAAATAGGCACGATCCATTGACTACATTCTTTTTGGTTTACTGAAGAAAATGCAGTTATTTACATTGATGAATAGCCTTAATTGTGTAAAATAGACTTGCAGTGCTGAGCTAATACCTTTAAATGTCTTGTCTTATGCAATTAATATTCCCTTGTCACCCATACGTTTAAATAGTTGGAAGAGAGCCTTGTGTTCTTGACTCCTGTCAGACTTAACGAACAATTTTGTCAAGTCATTCCTTTCTGCTCTGGTTGATTGATAGCTAAATTTTGGTCTTCCAGCTTATGTAAAAAGTGTTAACTATGCCTTTCAGCTTGTAGGCAAGGGCATTTAAACTATTCTAATAGTCAATTTACAGGGAAATTACATTGCCTGTTTACTGGAGGGGTCAAAAAATGTGCCCCTATTCATCACGGACACAAATCACAGGGCTCGTGAGCTAATGAAGACAGTATTTATAAGTTCCTGTGCTTGCTGGTAGATACCAAGTTCAAGGTGTCCCCGACTCAGGCTGCTGAGGACTTCTGCTCTCACTTGTAGATTTTCTTGGGCTTTTAGAATTCATCATAGATTTATATTTAGGGTGGATATGTTTTGACTTTAATATTCTTAAGAATAAAAATAGAAACGAAAATGCTGCATTGCCAGAGTACTAATCTCCATGGCAGATTTCAGAGATCTCACTATAGCAAGGCAGATCTCTACTTATCTTTGCCACCACTTGGTTTTGGGACCTCCATACACATTGTATCAAAACACAGCAAGTAAGTCCCATCTTTTCTGGGAAGAGCCACATGTTCCCTGGCTCAAATCTGGTCAGACTCTTGAGACACACGCTTTATTAAGCTTTCATACTTTTCTATACTAAAGCACTTTGACCAATAAGTTATAATATGCAAAAAATAATATACAGTTTTTCCTAGGTATACTCTAGGTTCTAGTCTCTGAGTACTCTGCAGATACCCACACTTACAGAAGCTGACTTTTCTCCTGTAGCACAGTTCTTTCAAATTGGTGTAGTATTTGCAAATAACCTGTACACATGTCCCCGTGTACTTAAGCCATCTCTAGTTTATTTATACCTAGTAAAATGTAAATGCTATGTAAATGGTTGTTACACTATGTTGTTTAGGAAATGAGAAAAGAAGACCGTACCTACTCAGCACAGATGCAATCTACTTTTGGAATATTTTCAATCTGAGGATCAGTTCATTAAATCCATCCATAAAGATCTTTCAAATACAGAGGTGTAGTGGGCTGACTATTCAAAGTATCCCATCAATGCACTTTTCCAGTGGACGTATCTTGAACTATGAGGCCTCTATTTTTTCCACATTCCAAAGCTCTGATGACATTGCAGTTTTGTGATAAGTATCTATAAAATAAATACTTCATAAAAAGTTCGTAAGTTTCATAAAAACTTACATCTGCCCCATGTGGGGCTTCTGATTTTCTCTCATGGTATTCTTCTGCCATGGAGTCTCTTCTTTTGCTTCCTCTGCTAGATGTTCTCTTCATTTTGATTTTCCTCTCTCAGGGTTGTACAGGAAGAAAGCTTTTACACACTTCACTTATCATCCAAGAGTCACATTTGTTCCTAGAACTTTCTCCATTGCTGTCATATAAAGCATTGCTTTAGGGCAATAATGTATGCTAAGCTGACACAAAGTAGACATAAGATATTGTCTATGGTAGTGCTTTAGAGCATGAACTCTGGGGCCAGAAAAATCTTAGGAAATAAGGGCAAGTGACTTAATTCTATTGCTTCAGTTTCCTTGCTTGTGAAAGAGAAAATAGCCAGTTTTTTTTTTTTTTTTTTTTGAGACAGGGTCTCACTTTGTACTTCAGGCTGGCTCTGAGCTCACTATGTAGCCCAGGCAAGCCTCGAACTCAGCAATCCTCCTGTCTCTGCCTCCCGAGTGCTGGGATTACAGGCGTGAGCCACCACACCCAGCACTGTGGTATGTGGTATTGATGGCTGGTGGGCGTGAGTCTCCAGGCCCAGCATTGTATGTGGTTACTGGGGATCGAACTCAGGACCTTGCACTTGCGAGGCAGGCGCTGGACAACTGAGCTAACCCTCCAGCCCAAGCCAGCCTTTTTTTTTTTTTAAATGAGAAATAAGTGAGGTAAACTGTATAAAAAAAAAGCGCTAAATAAAAGCTGTTATTATAAAAAAACTGTTATTATGAAGTGTTAAATTTTCCTGATCCTTTCTTATCAACTCCCATCCCCATTCCATGTTCCACAGCTGTAGTAGCTGCTTCCTCCAGACACTCTCCTTTCCACTGGCTCTCTTCTGTCTCCTTTTCTTGCACCTGACAATTAAGGTCTCTGTTTTCTACTAACATTTTTACCAATATTTTAACAAGTCAAGGGGCTGTACCTGTTGGATTGGGGCCATCTGGAGATCTTCCATAATCTCAGCACTCCCCTGAACCCTGAGGCAGCCTTTCATTGCCTCTTCTCATAAAAGCAATTGCACTTGCCTATCATGTTGGGAAAAGAGGACTTTGACACAGACCTGTGTGTGCTGGGGCAAAAAATGAAATCAACAAAATGAGCTAAACACCTGCTACCGTCCTTCAGAATGAACACTGAATAACCCTTCCCTGTCCTAATCTCCACGACTTGTTGAATTTTTTAATACATCTTTTTTAACTAGAGTTTTCCTTAGTATATAAAAATGAGAAATTTCAGCTGTGATATCGTTAAGCATGGCTCATACCTGTATAACAAAACATGTAAAACAGACTACTGTTACTTTGTGCTTTGGGCAAGAGAACTGAATTTCCAATCTAGTCAACTAGAAAATCAAATATTTATTTTCAAGAGGCCGATTCCACCTTCTAAAAAAGAGCTTTCAATGACCTCAAAACTATACCAATGATATATGTATATCATCATATCATTCTCTTATCAGCACTTCAGCTGATATTGTTCACTAACACGTTGTGGTCATTTTGGCTCATCTTTCTCCTATGTTTGGTCTTTACTCTTGATCTATCTATGATGGGCCTTGAAGGGTGACTAAAATGAATTGGTTCTGTTCCATTTGTTTGTCCCCCTTTCTTTTGCAACAATCAATGTAGCCTGTGCATCTCCTAGGCAAAGAGTAAGACCCAACCCACCCAGTGGTGAGCAGATCTTTTAAACCCCTGTGCACCATGCAGTCAACATGCATTGGCTCTAAGACTGCAGAGTTACATGGAGAACTCATGAATGGGGTTCATTTGTGCAGCAAGTCTACTACACCAATCGAAGTTCACCTCAGTGCTTCTTATTCCATCAGAAAGATATTTCCTAAGTTTTATTCTGGCTATTAGCACTCCTACAGGAAAAATCAAGAAGCCATGGACACTTGATCTGGTTAAAATAAACCGTCAAATACTTATACCACCAAATATTGCTAATGATGGCAGTTGTGCTTTAATTGATCCAGCAGAGACTGGATCTCGTGGGGGAAAGACGGTGTGGGTGGAGAAAAATCTTAGTCCTGATGAACTGTGATTTTTTTAAAGATGTAATTGTTTTCATTAAAGAAAGATGCTTATGTATCCCAATTAAAAAGATTTTACTTCATGGAAGATAGTTGATACCATCAAGATAATGACCAAATAATTCTGTTTCGTTTAAAAGAAAAAAAAATGATAATTTCCTATGTTCTTCCTTGGGCTTCATAGATGTCTGTCTCCCATCACCTGCCCTCCTCACTATCTGAACAATAACTAGCATGTTCATTACCAGTACACTGTGCACATCGGTGGCACCTGAACTTATTAAAGGCACTTTGGGTGGGTTATTCCACTGACTGATTGCTTTAATTGACCTTCAGACTGGCTAAAATTTGCTTGACTTAATGAGGCTCAATTCCTGTCAAGCCCTCTAGGCTGAATGGCTGCTGGCCCAGTCACTTTGTTGCTTTGACTTTTCATGTTTAATAATAATTGTACCACAAACCTTTAGGAAATGTATTAAAATATGACAGTGATCATGAAAAGCCTGGAGCAGAGATATCCACACAAAGATTTAAGGCTTCAGAGTTTTGAACCTATTCAATATTTGACCTCATTTGCATTATAGTAGTAAGAAACTTAATATTCTTATTCTTCACAGGTCTTTCCCTAAGCATCCGAATGATAATGTTAAATATCATCAGCTCACCCTAGAATTCGGTATTCATTTTTAATTCTGAAAGTTGAGGTTGCCCCAGGTTCCTCAGACACAAGGCCAATTCTACCATAAGATTGGAATATAGGGGCCGGAGGGTTAGCTCAGTGGTTCCAGCGTCTGCCTCGCAAGCGCAAGGACCTGAGTTCGATCCCTGGTAACCATATATTATGCTGGGTATGGAGACACGCCCACCAACAATCAACACCGTGTACCACAATGCCAGACGTGGTGGCTCACGCCTGTAATCCCAGCACTCGGGAGGTAGAGACAGGAGGATCGCTGAGTTCGCGGCGGCTTGCCTGGGCACCATAGTGAGCTCAGGGCCAGGCTGAACTACAAAGTGAGACCCTGTCTCCAAAAAGCAAAAAAAAACAAAAAAAGATTGGAATATAGGAAGTTTCTATTGTATGGGAGGTTCAGCAAAGAAAGAAACAAAGCATTATCCTGCAGGAGAAATGCGGTTGATGAGTACTAGCTGCCTAGAGCACTATGTTGAGGATTATGAAGTAGTAATTTGACCTGAGCATAAAAGAATGCTGTAATTGATTAATCATATCTGGTATGGTATAGAAAGCAAAAGTTGTAGCATACTTACCATTCCTGTTCTAGTTTATAGTTTTTGCTCTTATATAAAACCTGTTAACATTTAGTTATTTTTGTCAACATACTTGTATATTTTTCCCATTTGTTTCCCATCTTAACCATGTTTGAGTTCCTGAATTAGTGTTCTGTCACATCTATTTTTCAAAATACTTTTAAAAATGGGGTCTTTGTATATAGCCTAAACTGGCCTCACACTCAAAATCTTTCTACTTGGACTTGAGGTTCTGCTGACTAGATGAAATTATAGGCATGCATCACTGTGGGCAGCTAGTACTTAGGGTTCATATCTGTAAATCTTTTTGTATGTGTGTCTGGGACAATCTCTCATTTTATGAGTCTTGTTATGAGAAGCTAATATGGCCAAGGCACTTACAGTTATAAAATACTTTCCCCCAAAATATTCCGCATATACCTCTGCCACACAATCTATACATGTGACCCAGGGTTTGTGTACTTCATCTAAAATGACGAACAAAGACATATGTCTAAGACTGAATCAAAAGTTGTTAATGCAAAAATGCAGGATATCCCACCTCTTCTGCATTCTTCCCATACTGCACAAACAAGGCAATTTTTCTATTTGTCACAGAGACTAGGACCATGACAGAGTTGATAGGTCTAGGAAAGTGTTCCTTGAACCTCATAATTCAGAGGAGTCACCTGGGCATCTTATCAAAATACAGACGATAATGAAAATACAGGTCTATGGAGGTATTATTGGTTTGTATCTTTCATAAAGATTTGAGAAATGGCAGATGCAGATCTGTGACCAATACTTTAAGTAAAAGTAGGTGGGAAAGGAAAGGCAGGTTGAGAGCAAACAATTGGCAGGAACTAAACAAAACCAGGGCCTCTACTAGTCCCACATGTGATCCATTTTGATGACACTATAGTAGAGACTCTGCTAGGAGACAAGAGAATCATCCCATTATCTCTGTCAAGTCCTTCAATTAATTAGAATATTCCAGTTAAATATGCTTTATAAGCATATATTTCTGGTGTCCTTTAAAATGTATAAAGGGATGATCTTATATTCATTATTCTTAGTTTTTCTTTTCTTCCTAAATTAAGTCTTACTTAGTTGCCCAGGCTAGTCTTGAACTCACAATCCTTCCCACTCAGTCTGTTGAGTAGCTAGAATAACAGATATCTATGACTACACCCAGGTTCATATCTCTTACAGCTTTGTGTGAAATTTGGACAAATTTTAAGTTATTCATTTTTGTAAACATCGCCTTTCTGAAAGTTTAGAAAGAGCCTTGATACAGGTTGCTTTCTTCCATTTCTGTTGTTATTGAATTGGAAAAACTCGTGGGCTGGTGTGTGATCTAGGCCAGCTATGCTCACTTCCTCCATAGTCCCCCACTTTATCTGTGCTTGCCCTTACTTTTGTCTCTTTTGTCCTTAAGAGGCTCATTTTTTAAAAAATCCATTCCCTGTAGCATCTTCTCTAGTTGGAGCCCTGCCCAGAAAGGAGCTGGACATCACAGCAGTAGTAAGTGCACCCTGCCTTGCCTGCTTTAGGTCCTCACTAGGTTTTACCTTTGCTGTCCCTTTACTAGAGGGCAGTGTCAACTTCTTCATTAAACAGAGGTTTGAGTTAAGATTTCTCCCTATCTCATCTCATTGTAGGGAGCAAATGATACAGTGTGTAAAGATCTTAACTGAATGTTTGGTGCTTTATACATGCCCTATGAATACAAGATTATTTGTAATAAGCATTATAACCTGGCAGAAATCTAATACTTTTGTTAAGTGAGGAACCGAGTCATATTAACTTTACACAGGCTTTATTGTGTTTTATATGGTAGAAGTCAATCCGATTCATAGTTAAACCAAAGTAACTTCTACATACACACATTCATTACTTATCAAGTGGTAATTAGTTCACAAAAGCAAGTGAAGCTACTTCACAGTGCTTTTTGTTCTGACCAATCACCCTCATATATGTTTCACTTTATCAGAGACTGAGAAGCATACAAATTGTTTACCATCTTCTCTTTGTTTATCTTTCTGTGTATCTGTATCCATTCAGACAAGTATGAACAAAGCAGCATCAAGGTGATTGTTCAGGGATAGTTTTATTTTACTGCCAAGCAGATGTCGTGATTGTTATTTTAAAAATCTGAGAATGATGTATAATCATGTATTGTTAGAAGACTTAGGTTTGTTTATTCCTACTTACCTTGGAAAACAATTATAAGTTTTTCTTTCTAGAGCGTAGCAATTATATCACCAGAGCACCTGGGCAGAAATAATTTTGAGATTTGTAGATGTTTCTTCTTTCCAGCTCTATGAAGTACCAACACTGGATCCAGAGAGGGCAGGAGACTCCACAGTGCTAAGATGTCAGGGTGGCTTCAGTGCTCAGGTCTTCATCTAAATTTCTCCTGGCTAATGCCTAGATTTGCCCCTTCCTTTCCTTCCTTCCTTCCTTCCTTCCTTCCTTCCTTCCTTCCTTCCTTCCTTCCTTCCTTCCTTCCTTCCTTCCTTCTTTCTTTCTCTCTCTCTCTTTCTTTTCTTCTTTCTCTCCTTCCCTTCCTCCCTCCCTGTCTGTCTCTCTGTCTCTACCTCTCTGTGTCTGTCTGTCTCTGTCTCTGTCTCTCTGTGTCTGTCTATGTCTGTCTGTCTGTCTGTCTGTCTGTCTGTCTGTCTGTCTGTCTGTCTGTCTCTCTCTCTCTCTCTCTCTCTCTCGACCAGATTCTCATTTTCTCATTTTGTAATTCAGGCTGGCCTTGAACTTGTAGTGATCCTTCTGCCTCAGCTTCCCCAGCACTAGCATTACAGGTGTGTGCCACTACATCTGGCTCTAGATTTGTCTTTTACTAAGGAGCCTGACTCTTTAATTATTGTAAATCCTGGGGCCAGGTATTTAGCTCATTGGCTATGACATCTGCCTGGCAGCAGAATGTCCTGAGTTCGATCCCCAGTACCACACACCACAATACCGGGTGTGGTGGCTCACGCCTGTAATCCCAGAACTCAGGAGGCAGAGGCAGGAGGATTGCTGTGAGTGTGAGGCTAACTTCCATTACATAGTGAGTTCAGGGCCAGTCTGAACTACAAAGCAGCCCTGATCAATGACAGATGGGAGAAGATCTTTGATAAGAGAAGACTTTTAGCATATTTAAATCCAAGCCAAATTCTAACTTTGAAATATGATCCATTTAATACACAGGTGGAATCCATCCCTCACCATTCTGTTTTCTCTTTGATATGGTAAACACTGATAAAATTTAAAACAGCGTGAGAACATTATTTCTATGGTAATGAAATGGGCAATAGTTTAAAGAAAGTCACCAAGTCTACTCATTAATAGTGTGTCTTATTTTTTTTTAATTGTAGCTTCGTAAAGCAGTGATGGATCACATATCTGATTCTTTCTTGGAGACCAACGTCCCTTTGCTGGTTCTCATTGAGGCTGCAAAGAGTGGGAATGAAAAGGAAGTGAAAGAATATGCCCAGGTTTTCCGTGAACACGCCAACAAGCTGGTGGAGGTAAGTAAGGCGAGCCTGAAGGAATATATAACACACACATAGATAGATAGTGAGTTTATCATGACATATGGCTCCAGAAACTTCAAAGACAGACCTTGTATGGCTTTATTATAAAGTTCTGGAACCTTCCTTTCCTTAGCTTTCTTATTTCTCTGCCCCTCTCAGAGGAAAACAGCTCTTAGTGATTGCTCTCATCTCTGTCTTTAACTTTGAATGTGCTCTGTAAATGACTGCCAACTGTAAATGACTCCAACAATAGTTGGAGGCTGAAACTCAACGATAAAGGACTTTTCCAAGTGATGAATGGAGGGCTTGTGAATGTGGGTTAGAGGCACAACACTTACCTAGCATCACATGGCCCTGAGTTCCATCCCCAACACTTGAAAAATCAAATAAAAACAATACAAAAGCAATATTTCCAAGATGCTGACTGCCAGGTGTGATTTAAGAGAAAAATTAAACTGGGAAATGTGGGCCTACCACAGCAGTCCCTTCTTTTCCCTCTCACACCTTCCTTACTCTACACACTGAAACACAGATTAGTTGGCTATGTGGTGAATATGTGGGGAAAAAATTGACTTCTCTCAGACAAATATTTGTATTCCTAGTGAAAGGTCTTGGGGCAGTTCTTGTGTTAATTTAGGGCCTAAAGTATATTCTGTGTATTAGAGAAATCTAATGGTGTTATTATAAATCTACAAACTTTATAAGTATTATACTGCAAAATATTGACAAACAATAATGTAAAAGAGAAATAATAACTGCACTGCCCAGATGTAGGAACAAACACCAATAGCTTGACAAAGATAAGGTTAGTGATGTGATGTTAAACAGGAAGTGTATGTAGCACAGAAGAGCCGAGGGTGGGGTGGGGGTCCAGTCTAGGGGACAATATGACTCCAGCCAGTTCTGAGTATTTAGCACTATGAGCACCACTGTGGAACAGTCCCAGTTGTTTACTTAGTAAGTTCATTAGATATCAGATCTACTATTTATCTCAGAGTGAGTCATAAAAATGATATTGAATTCACTTGTGTCCTTTGTCTCTGCTTTGCTTGCTCTTTAGTTTATCCAGCACTGTCCATGCCTCACCCAGCCAGCAGGAAGCTCTTGCCAGGCTTGGGGTCCCACATCAAGCTGCAGGCTGTCTAGGGTACAGGTTAAGTTTTTTCTCATGATGGCAGTTGGTATATTCTGTGTGCCAAGGCCTAGGCCACCATAAGTAATCCTCAGGTTTCTTGTCCTAGTTCCAGTATTTCAGGGTAGCATTAGCCTAGAGCTTAAATTTGGGCCATTTTGGTAATAATCAAGACAATCTATCGGGTTTTGTCTCTACCTACAAGCAAGAGCTCTATCCCTTGTCACATTCCATAGCACATTGCAGGAGTTTACTTGAGCTGGGCTACATGAAGGGGAAACAGGAAGATCACCCAAGCCTGTGCAACTTAGAATCTAGAGATTCTTCAATACTGAGCTGAGAATTCTTGGCCATTTCCATGTTATGGGGTAAAAGTCAAAGAAAAAAGTATCAATGGATTGTTGGAAGGGGAAAAGGGAAGGGAAAGGAAGAAAAACATAATAAAAATGGTATAACAAAGTTATAAGTATTCATGTGATAAAGTAATATTACTACATGAATATACCATCCCATCTCTAAAAGTACAGTTTCATAAGATAATTCAAGAATTTAGAGAAACACTAGTAAGTGGTATGTTGTAGATACTGTGGATGAAGAAAACTGCAGCAGTGATACAATGGTGTGTGTTAAGCATACACCTGAGTACTGTCATTGTCTTTCTGGATTTCTATGGGTAGCCTCATTTGCAGACCATATTTGAAGTTCAGATTTGCTGGTCTGCAAGTATGAGGTCAGGGTCAAAGGAAGAGCTAGTGACCTTTTCCTGTGATACAGCCTAGGGAAACCTGCAGTTTCCCTTCATCCTGTGTCTAGGCTCCTCTGGAGGGGAATCCTGTCCCTCCAACTTTTAGCAGAAACAGAAAGCTCTGGGCAGCCAGAGCCCTGGCATTTGAGAAAATTATCGCCTCACCTCCTTCTGTTCTTCCTTTCACACACCCCTCCCCAAGTGGTCACTGTAGCCAGATCATTTTGGAATGTCTGTGTGTCCAGCAGATGTAGGCTCTGGCAAGGGGACTGGCCTTTGACTACAGAGGAACTGTGTTCTGAGAAGTTCTGTAGATTATGTGCTTCCAGTAAATGTTCATTTCCCCCTTTCTTGTGATGCTGGCCATTGAACTCAGAGCTTTCACACTGAGCTATGACCCCAGCCCTATTTATTTTGAATTAGGGTTTCAGTAGATTGTTAAAATGACCAGGTAAGCTGGAACTCATGATCTTCCTGCTTCAGCCATCTGGAGTTCTGGGCTTACCGGAGTGGGCCACTGTACCTGACTATATTTTGTCTTGACTTTGTTAAATTATGTCTGCATTGTGCTCCCTTATATTTTTCAGCAAACTGTTTTCATTTTAGCTTTCTAATTGTCTTCCGCAAGAAAATGGGTGCTTTGCAGGCCTGCTCCACTTTGTCTAAAACCAAAATATCTGAGGGAACTAATGAAAATGTTTGTGGACAGCTCAGCATAGTAATTCACACGGTAGTCCCAGCACTCTAGGATGCCGTTAGGAAGGTCATAAATCTCAGTCTGGCAATTCAGCGAGACCCCCCTCTCAGAATTAAAAGAAAACTAGCAGAGGGAAGGCTGAGATGTAGCTCAGTGTGGAAGTTTTGGCTTCAACCTTTAGTTCTTCCCCAAAACTACTTTTTTTCTTTTTTAGCCAGAGATATGTTCATTCAGTGAAAATATTGGGCTTTCATAACTCAAGTGAACGCATTCATCAGTAAAAAGCAGTTTGAACTGAACTAATGAACTTGAAACCTTGTCTATTCCTCATGCCTGGGCATGCTCTCACACCTTCTGGGGACAGGTGACACCTGAGGATTGCTCACCACATTTTGAATGAAGAATACATGAAATAACCTATCAATTGTTACCAATTGTTTTAATTCTTCAACATCCCTTGACCACTGAGTTTAATTAAAATCTATTCCGTTTTTCTTTATATTTATGTCATTGCCCCCGAGCTTGTTATTTGGTATTCACAGTAATTGATGCCACAAAATGAATGGGACCAGTTCCGACCTATTACACAGTGTCAAGATCCTTGGAAAATCTTGAATATGGATGATTTGAGTGTGAAGAGAATATCGGTGAAATATAAATGGAAATATAATTTAGTTCTTTGTAATTATTTTAGCAAAGAAAAGTAGAGAGTTTTTGGATGCTTTCCTCCACAGTATCTGTAATATTTTATAAAGATTATATTATTCTATTCAACAGACCCAAAATATGTAGCAGAGACGGTTGATTAGAATTCAATGGGTTAAATATGATGGTTTATGATCAATAATGTCAGCTACCACAGGAAGTGTCTCTCATAGAACTGAATAAAATAAATATTAGCATATCGACAATCCAGCTAAAACTCTGCTGAGAGATGGCCAAAGAACCTCAAAGCAGGGCTGCCTCTTAGGGTGTGCTGAGCTAACAAAGGACACCTGTCATACTTCATTTCCAAGCAAATTAAATGGAATTTTGGAGAAATGCAATGCAAATTATGGCAAATCTGTACCAAAATCATGTGGTCCAGGTGGAGTTGGAGTGGATGTAAATTGGGGGCAAAATATGCACCACTGCAATAAAAATAAAAGCTCATTTTGAAAATGAAATGCAAAACTAACTCATCTGTTTTGAGCTTTCAAACTTGTTTTATTCCTTCCACTGCTTGGCTGTTCGGTCATCCTGCCTGCTCTTCTTTCTCCCCAGCTCTATCAAACACTACCTGGTACTACCTGCTGATGGTGCAGGGATGGGTAGTGGCTCCCAGGAGGCCCCGCTCATCTTCTGGGCCACCTCCAGGCTCTGCACACAACAAAATGAACTGATTTCTAAACCTCCATTAAATCATGCAGTTTCTCTGCCTGAGACCATGCAGATAGATCCTAAGTTTCTCAGGTAAAGGCCGAGATTATAGAGCACACCACATGGCTTACATTACTTAGAGAAAACCACATGGCTGCAGTCTCCAGGATCGCTCTTCCTTCCTTTCTCTCCCAGTTCTATGCTGGAGTCTTGAATGAACCATCAGGGGGCTGAGTAAGCTGGATTCTGGACACGAAGAGATTTACTTTACTCAGTTCTATGGGTCACATTTCCTGTGGAAAATGACACTATTGCTCATAAACTATCATATTCAGTCCATTGAATTCTAATCACCAGTTTCCCATGAAATTCAGGGTCTGTTTATTAGGAGAATCTAAGCTTTATAAGATGTTACAGATAGCATAAGATAAGATGTTACAGAGGATGACAAATATTGAAAAGCATCAACCACACAGGTCATCTTTTGCTTGTTGAATGTAGCACACTCCCCACTACCTTAGTTTATTCTCATGTTTTCCCTTTCCCGATGATCACTGAACTCTGTCTCCTCATGTTGCTAGTCGTTGCTCAGCTTTCAGCCTCGATATGCCCTGAGTGGAATGAGTTCCCTGCACTTCCCTCTCTTAGGGCATCAATTGACATCAGGATTGTACATGCGGAGCTCTACAGCTCTACGATGCTTCTCCTGCTGCTTTACTAATTCCTTTAGAGAAGAGACCACTCTAATCAATTCCTAACTATATGCCAGCATCACCCAATTGCCTGCATATAGCAGGAATCCAATACAGAGATGGTGCCTGAAGAATGAATAAAATAATAAATGCAGCTAGTGAGGGTGCCAGTTTTCAAGCCCACGAGGACATTTTTTTTTGAGGAAATGTATTTTAAAAGTATGCCTGCAGGACCCTATGGAACACCTAGGGATCAGCAGTAAAGAAGCATGGTCCCTACTTAATTCTCCAATTTATTGTCAGAGAGAAATTTTTAAAATATCAATTACTAAAATGAAGAACTCTATCTTCACTATTTGCCCTTGGACTCAAAAGAAGTTTCCATACCTCTCTAAGGCCATTCCTGGGGTAATATGCCTAACATCACTGTCACTTCCTCCCAGGGGTCTGCCTCTAAGCCTGAATTACAGTGGATGTAAGAAAGAGAGTTGCTTCTGTCTGACAAAGTACATAAAATGAGAATCAAGATGTCTCATGTACTGGCACAGATTCTCAATGTTGAATGTGACCATAATGTATACATAAAATGTACCAATAATATCAGTTTTCAAAAAGTAAAGTACAGAACTGAGCCCATGAGTTAGACAAAGGAATCTCAGTTCTCTGCTTCACCCCCTTGACTCTGTCACACATGTGAAATCTGTTCCCTAGAAGGGAAAAGAAACTACTTATGTTAGAAGTGCAAAGCTGGAAAGTAAGAGATAAAACCTGAAATTCATAATGGCTGATGCGATCAGTTCATCAGTCAAGTTTTTATGTCAGCCACAGGTGAGTTGCCCTTCCATCATCCCCACTTGTACTCACTAATAACTCCTGAGAGGCCACTAGGTCCTGGAGCTGTTTGGTCATTGGTAGTGTAATCCTAACAAAATGATCAAGTTCTGCTCTCATGGGGTGTGTGTTCTGTTGGAAAACATAGAGAACAAAAGTGGTTAACTGTGGAGCTGTGTGCGATGGGGTAAAATAAGAGAGTAAGAGGATACAGAACAGCAGAGGGAGGACATGTGAGGTCAGAAAAGGTTTGCCTTATGACAGCTAAGCAGAGGCTGGAAGGAAGTGGAAGAATGTTCGATATTGTGGGAAAAGCAAGGGCAAAGATGCCAAACAACAGGCTACTTGGCATGCTTGGTGAAGAACAAAGAGACCAGTGTGACTGGAACTGAGAATGGTGAAAATATTCCAACGATGACTTTGGGGGCTTTGGCCAAGATTTTGTATTTTACTTAGATATTTGGATTAATTGGAGACCTCACAACAAAGGCTTGGCATGGTCTCATTTCTATTTTCAAAGAAATATTCACTATTCTGAAGAGAGTCTAATGTAAAGTAAACACAGGAGCAAAAAGGATACATAAAATATATTGCAATAGTCCAGCAAGAAATTAGTATTGTGACTGGAATAGAAGTGGGAAAGTGGGAAGGAATGGCTCGATTTTGGTTTATTTCCGAAGTAGGGCCAATGGCCTAGTTGTGAGGTTATGATTCAGAGAAGAGTCTGGGATGACTACAAGCTTTGATGTGCTATGGTAATGAAATCAGTTGGAAATTTTGAAAAATACAGTCTACACTCTCAGATTGCTTCTCTATAGTTTCTGACTACAGATCAATAAGTGTGATCCTGAAAACCCCAGACAATGCTTTTGGTTTAAATAAATGCAGTAGAACTTTGTAAATTCCAGGGTCTTGATTCAAACTATATGACTAAACAAAACAAAACAGAAAGAAATTGCATAAAAATAGCATGCCTTTTTAAAAAAAGTTCAAATGCAATATTTTTGTTCTTTTTTTTAAAAATCAGAGCTACTATCCCTAATTTAACTAATATATTTGAAGTATAAGTTATTAGTGTCTTATATAATTGATCTGTAGAAAATCCATAGATAATAATATTCCATGAAAAATTTTTTTTATCTCAAGTATATGTTAAACTTACAGTAAATTTTGTTCTATTTAGGGTGTTTATATTTCAATGTTACTGTTTCACCCCAAACTCCTTAACTCTTAACCCTCCTTACTGTATTTTAAAATCTCTTCTATAACATCCACTGAAGCAACAAGAGATAGTTCAAGGACCAATCTTAGTATCTTAATTATTTAAATATATGACAAAACTCTTCATTATTTAATTTAGTCCTTTTGACAAATTTAAGAAGTAGTCACTATTTTGTTTCCATGATACAGATGAGAAAGTTCAGGTTTTGGGAAGTTACATAACTGGTCCAATGTCATATAATTAGAAAGAGGTAGAATTCACACTTGTGCCCAAGTATCCCAGACCCTGGAGACCACAGTGTGTAATGAACATGCAGCACTGTCCTCAGGCTCATGTCTAAGGGTTTCATAAGGCCTGTAGTCTGTCCCCTCACAGAACTTGCTACTGTGGTGTTCAGTCACAGAATGATTGCTCAAACTTTCATCACAGTGTATTTTACAAGCATTAAATTTCATGTACCTCAAATCATATTTCAGAGGAGAGCTATCCTTTGCTGCACATGTTTCTGGAAGTAATAAGTACTACTGTAAAAACAAGTGTTTGGTTGATGCTACTGAAGTAGAGAGTTGAAGGTCCTTCTGGGTGGTGATATTGGGAGTAAGATAAGTTCACACATTAACTTCAAGAGTTTTCATCTGCAGTGACTCCCTTGTTCACATCCATTCCAATAATAAAATCTACAGACTCAGACAATTGTTTGCAAAAAGTGGAATCCTAGGGCACTAGGGCATTAAATGTTTTCCTGTCGAAGTATGTTGCAGTGACTGAATTAACTCTTTACATAATATTTCAGATTACATTTAAGTCTTTAAAACATAGTCAACATCCGAAGGCATGGTCATAATTATGAAACCAATTACTTTGTTTTCCAGAAATAAGAAGAATCAACTATTAGTTTGCATGGTCTTGTTTCACAAGCACTTTGATAAAAGCTAACCCTGCTTCAACTAAACCCCCCAAATTATATCTCAGTAGGTGAATTATGTACTATTATGAAGAAATGTCCAGAAAAGAGAGGGCAGTTAATTTTGCTGTCCATATCTAAGGAAATGGAGGGAAAGAAGTGCCATTTAGTTCATGCTCTGTGTTAGATCTTATACAATTCAATGTTACCTCTTTTTAATCTTCTTAACAGTTGTAGTCATTAATATTCCAGTTTAGCAAATAAGAAACATGAGTCTCAAGGAAACAAATAGTCTGTTCAAAGTCACCAACAGATGGGTGACAGAGCCAAGATTCAGAAGCCCTGAGGGCTAAGTTCTTTCTGATATTCCATTGTCCTCTTGCTCAGTCTGCATCTCTACATATTTGTGTTTATTAGCCCTATCTACTCCTTCCCAGTTTGCCTTCACCACAACAAAACTATAAGTGAGCATAATTTCAGTGTTCTATCAGTCTACTTTTTCCAGAGAAAAGGAAGAGTGCAGTAAAGTCTGAGAAAGAGTCTTAGGAAAGTGGGATTTGAGCCTCATAGTGTTTTTACCAGATCAAATATTAGAAAATTATATTTTATGTAGTTGCTACATATAGACAGAAAATGCCTAATCTTGTGTTGCACTGTTTTACTGCTTCATCACCTAGGAGGCCTTTCTCTGTATGTGTGTGTGTATGTGTGTGTGTGTGTGTGTGTGTGTATCCCCACAAACAAAGAGGCCTTTATGTTTCTCTTATATTTCATATTTTCTATGACTGCTAAACTGATTTCATATATTATTTAACTAACTCACAAAACCACCATAGAGCATAAGCTTATATCGTTGAAGTCCCACTCCTTCAAAATCAAAATAAAAACTGTTCCCCATCAAAATGGTGTGGTGTACTCAAAAAGTGAAATAGAATTTGTAATTGTGCAGAGAAAAACTCTTGAATGTTCCCGTGTTCAATTTTTGCTACCTGTAAGGGCTTTTTATATCACAAAGCCTCTAACCAGCCTGCAGCCATGGTTTGAGAAGGATGGTATATAGGGACGTTGCTTTTTGAACTAAAACCACGTTTTCACAGTTCCTTGACTCCATTAATTTTGGAAGGAAGGAGAATTAAACTTCATAAAGCCCGTGACTACCCTGAGGCTCAGTAGATACAGACTTTTAACCCTTCCCTTAAAGTACACCATGGGTCCTTTGGACCTGAAGGCAGGATATTCTGACAGTAAAATGATCTGCCCCTGTGGCTGTGTCAAACCTCACTTTGATGGTCTGACACTCAAGTTTTATTTCTGCCACAGCATTGTTTAGGTCCTGCTCATCTAGATCTTGATCACTTGATTCATAAAATGTTTCCTAACATCCTAGAAAAGGGAAAGATTAAAATAATTATTTTGTGTTAGAGTATACTTGTGATTGAGCCTGGAATTGGAAGTACAGTGAGCATGTCACTACAGTGGTTTCCAGCACCCTTGTGCTTTATGTGAACATGAAAGTCAAACCTGGGCTGCAGCTGATAGCTGATCTGTCCCAAGCTACAAAGTGGCCAACAATATGGAGCCCAGGATCTCTTATTCTAACCCCATGACTTTGGCTTATGATTGACCCAGTGTGTGAAAAACAGTTTCAGTAGCTGTTAATTAATGTGGCTTTTAGCTAGGATAAACTAGATGATAATGCCTGTCCTGAGGAAAAATCTCCATATTCAGTAAGCAATCTTACTTATGTTACTTACTGATATCATTTGTTTACAGAAAGTAAAAGCTTCCAGTTTTCCCCCCTTTGATGGCAGGCTCACTAGTGTTTGTTGGTAAAAGCCAATAGTTGTCGGTGGTCACAGTGCCAAGGGGTGACAGGTGGCATGGCACACGCTGCTCCAGTCTCCAAATGTTCTCTCTGTCCCTCAGACCCATTCTGGCATGGGGACATGGGCTATGTGCATTAGACATATATAAGCTTTCTTTGATCTCAATCATATGTGAAATACAACCTGAGTATCTTTAGGAAAAAAATGATGTTTTAATTATCCTTTCATATAAAATCCAAGTCATACTGTTTGTAATACAAGGGAGCCTTCCAGAAATTTCCTCACTGCCACTTCCAAGCAGATTGCTGCCCTCGGCTGCTCCTGTTTGGACACACTGGAGCTGCCACCGGGTGTGAATGTCACACATCCAAGGTGCCTGGGAATTGAGTCAATATTTTCACATACTGTCAGTTGTCACCAAAACATAGTTACTTACACAGACTGACAAGTTGTTATTTTTCATGCTAAAATGATAAGAGCCTCATGACTTATCCTTTCTGTTTTTTTTTTCTTTGAAGAATAAACATGCCTTTTCAAATTTGTAAACTATGCCAAGAGAATGATTTGTGTACCAACTGGGGGGGGGGGTTTGAGAGACATCAGATCCCCTTCTCTTTTCACCCACATAGCTTTTCTATGTTTTAAATTTAAAATGCTTGAAAAAGTTGGTTTATAACTTAATTTTAAAGTACCAGAAGGTTTAATTGCAAAGTGCTTATTATATCAGCAAAAAAGCATCTTGGGCTTCCTCTGCAGGAAGAGTGCTACTGATTCTCTGCAAAATGTCATGACAGTTTCTACAGGGAGGCTGAAGACTTGGGGGATGTTAATGACAGCAGAGCACTAGAGTTTCCTCTAGATCAGTAGTTTTGCAAACTAAAAATAGGCAGCGATTTGACCTATCCCCACATAACACTCAGCTAAACAGGCTGTTTTGATCCCCACAATCAAATATCTCAAAAAGTCAAGTCTTTTCAAGTAGATGCTTTCAAGCATCTCTATTATACAGAGGTTTAAAAAAATTTGCAATTTGCAGCCAAATTGGTATACTTTTTTGTGTACTTTTCCTATACATATGACACCAAGCAAATGACTGTCCCCAGCAGAGGACAGCTAATGTTTTAGCCTCGTACCCATCTGGACAGTAGAAGGTGAATCGCCCTCACCCAAGTAAAGTTCAGAGTTGAAAAAGCCAAAGCTGAACTGTCAAATAATGAAGCAGCCAGGTATTAAAGACAGGCCACAGCCCAGCAGAGAGCACAGGAAATACAGCCAGGAATAACTCAGGAAGTAAGACTCGTGCAGCCAGCACAAGGTCAAAACCTGAGGTGAGCGTGAAAGGAAAGACTGGAGAGTTCTTGTACTGGAGAAAAGTGCGAAGAAGGAGATGTGAGTCAGGCAGGGAACACAAGGAATCTACTCGCTTGTGCTAACACCTCTGCCTGATGCAACTTCCATTCCTAAGTTAAACTCCAGCTGTTTCTCTGCCCTTGAATTTTGCCTCAAGGACCTTTTTCCAACTCTCACTGTCTGACCTCTGTTGTTCCTCTCTGTGGTCCTCCATTACCAGAAACCTTTCAAAAGGGCATTCAATGTGCTTATAGGTTCAGTTCCTTGTATTTCTACAATCATTGGTCACATCACTTTTCATAATTTCTCTTGATTGTTGTGAGGGGAAAATTGATTCTCTAATGAATTCTTTTCACATTTTGCCTAGAATTTTGAGGGTAACAATCCATCCATTGTCTTAGTTGCTCAACTGGAGTTTTGGAAGAAGGGTTTTTGTTCAAATACCACTTATAAATGCTGCCTCAGAATTCTGAAGAGTTTCTCACAGTCAGAATGTACTAATGACATTTGTGCAAGTGGTTTTCTTGCCCAGAAGAGTCAAAGTATAAATCCATAAAGAAAGCATCGAAGCTAATAATTCATCGGCCTATGTGAGAGAACTTCAGTGAGAAATGACAATTTCTATTATAAGTTCCCCAGAAGGTGGAAAGAAGTTAAGTATGGTTTTCATTTTCACATAGCTGTTTGTAATTTCCTACCCATCTCTTCCACTGTAACTTTCCAAAGAGTGAATGCTTTGTTTTGAGCAAAGAGATTTACAGTTTTGCGGAGTCCTAGTGCAGCAGTAGCTGTGATGGCGGTATACTTTTAAGCTGGATTTGTGGTTGGTTATCATTTGAGGCAACATGGTTGGCTGCCAGTAATTTCATTAGTGATCTCTTTTTACACCAAGTGACTTGTTTAGATGGATAGCGATTAGGAAGATGCAACTGTTTAATGAGGAACATGTGATTTTTCTACAGCAGGTTTTTTCACCCTTCTCCTTGTTAGCATTTTGGTCTCAAAAACTTCATGGTGGGGCAGGGTGTGGTGACTCACACCTGTAATCCCAGCACTCAGGAGGCAGAGACAGGTGGATTGCTGAGTTCGAGGCTTGCCTGGGCTACATAGTGAGCTCAGTGCCAGCCTGAACTACAAAGCGAGACCCTGTCTCAAAAAAAAAATCATGGTGGGGAACCACTTGTGCATTGTAGATTGTTTCACTTTCGCTAGGACCTATATGCACTAGATGCCAATGGCACCTTCCCCCATGGCAGTTGGGACCATAAAAAGTTATCCAGACACAGCCAGTAATCCCAAGGGAGACAAAGTGAACCCCATCAGAAAGCCACTTCCCTATAATCTTCATATAAAATAAATATATGCATGATAAAATTCAAATTATATGTACCCAGTGCCCCATGCCTACAATGATTAATTCATAGCAGACATTCTTTGATCTAAAATGACCAGATAATATAAAAAATAGAGGAAATTTTGTTTCTTAATTAAAATGATCTTGAAATTACTATTACTCAAAATTCTTGTCAGTTTCTGTCCCAAAGTAATTTGGTGAAAATCTCTTGTCCTAAAATTACTTCCCTAAGATCTTTAATGCTATCCCTAATGTCAGAACTTAAAAATGTGTTTGAGTTTTCTGAAACTATGTCCAGGAGATGACACTTACCTGTTGTTCAAGTACCGGTATCTAATTAGGATTGTCTCCTTGATTTCATTTTAACTAAAGCATCTGGCTGAAAATAAAGCTTCCATAAAAAAGGAGAGGAATGAGTAGATAAGTGATAGTATGCCAGAAATGTGTACAAATAGGCTAGAATATGAGAAAATCTACCCATTTCATGTCACCCATGAAGTTCAAGACTAGTTACTAAGTGAGTTCAAAATGGGCAATATAACAAATTCTCATTTGTTGCAAGTTAAATTTGGGATGAAATTCTCTGCCTTGGCTGGAGCTCTGTCTACTTTCACAAAAGAAAGAACCATGTCCATGAACGTAAGAGCTGTTTTCTCACTCTTACCTCTTGCTGCTAGCTGAGCCAGGAATGTCTTTCCTGTATCACTGCCTGGGGGGACCACCTCCATTCATTTTGTAACAGAAAGGTAGTAGAACTATAGGAAGTTACTAGGCAGCTAATGGGAAATATGTGATGAGGATATACTAAGTGAGTTTCACCCCAGGTGAAGACAAGACACAGAGCCTAGAGATGACATTTATCCTTAAGGTCCCAGTCTCACTGCCTGAGAAGGTGAGTATTTGCAGATGAGTATGTTCAAGTACATCAAAGGACAACCACTACTCCCTGGACACAAGAAGGCTAATTGCAGAGAGCAAAAGGCCTCACTGTCCAGATGTGGCCCCTACTTTTACCAAGAAGCTGATTAAAAATCCTGAATCTCAGGTACCAGTTTTTACCTCATCTGCATTGTGATAGCATTCTCATGTTGTCAAGTTTATGAACCACTGGCATAACTTTCTAGAAAGTAAGCCACAAGCAGTTTGGGGAAGAGGGGAAATAAATGTAGGTGAAAATGGACTGTGGGAATCTCTTCACTCTACAGCCGCATTTCTGAGATTCCTAAGGCATGGCATGAACACTGAGAAAGAACATTTGGGAAATTGTGAATTATAACATCAGAACTTGCCGTGGAGAAAGGCTTGAATTTCAGATATGTTATAATTAAAGTGGGGTTACAGAAAACAAGAGGCTGACATGATGAAAGGAATGTTTTCAGTGATTACTTTGGCTCAATCTTATTATTTTAATGCTAAAATACAGATAAATTTTCAAATAGTATATTAGTTAGCCAGCAAAATACCATTAGCCTCCAACTCACCCTGTCCAGTAGCCTGGAAATGCTTAATTACTATTAACTTGATGCTTATTTACCAAGTCTATTAGATACTATTAGTTCTTTTTTTCTGTCATTAGCTCCAAATCTTTCTGATACACTATGGGCAATTTTAAATCATAGGTACTATATTCATTGATTGGTGTTGCCATAATGAAATACCACATGCTGGATGGCTTAACAACAGAGAAATATTTTATTATTGTTCCAGGAATTAGATGCTCATGGTTAAGGTATCAGCAGGTTTTATGGTTCAGGTCAGATGTCTGCGAACATTCTCACGTGTTTGGAAGGTGATTGGGTCATAATTATACTATGATTGGTACTATTATAATCAATGGATTCATCCATAGATGAGTTCATTGGCTGAATGTGCTACTAGAAGGTGGGACCACTAGTAGTTAGAAGCGAATGACTAGGGGCACTACCTGAAAGGGTGTCTTCTTGTCCACAGCTGTTCCATTCTTTCTTTGCTTCCTGTACTATGAGTTGAGCAGCTTTCCTCTCCTTCTGCCATGCAGTTTCTGTCTTACAGCTGACCATGGAGGGAATCTCCTGGAAACCATGAGCCAAAATAAACTGCTCCTCATTTTGATTGTGGATGTTGGGCACTTTTGCCCCAGGGAAGGGAAAATTATTTACACGGCTGCTTTAGCTTGTCCCAAGGTCTCTATATCTTACAGGTGGCACCACCCCACTGTATCTTCACATGTTCTTTCCTCTTAGTCCACACTTCTCGATGTCTTTCTTCTAAGGGTTCCAGTCACCTCACAACAGGACCCACACTAATGACCTCATTTTAACACCATCACTTCCTTAAGGATTCTGTCTCCAGTACCATCATACACTGAGGTTGTGGGGGTTAGGCTTTCAGTATATGAATTCTGAATGGTTACAATTCCGCCTGTAACAAATACCAAGTGACAAAAATATTTACTTTGATATTCCTGTTTTGGAAGGTTTACATTTTAATTTCGGCCCATCTTTTGTGATAGTTTTTGCATACCTCTGACATGAGTCAATTTTTTGATGGTCTAAGTCAATGTGTTCCACTTGCAATCAGAAAAACCTCATTTAAAGGCTGCCCTCAGCAGCTGAAAGGCCACAGAAGAGAAGGGCCCAGAGAAGGGTGAATGCTGAGTCTGGTACCACACACTCCTCCTGAGCTCCATCTGGGACAAATCTAGTCTAAGTGGCTGCTCTTTTATCCTCAGGTTCTGCCTATCCCCACCACTGCAGCGGGAACATATATATTTTTAAAACCCTTTTCCTTTACAGTAATAAATAAATTACTGAAAATTGTGTAAGTAAACTACAGTGCAATAGGGGTGGGGAATGAGAACAATAATGATAGTATGTCATGTAATTATGAGTCTATATAATTCCTTGTCTGGAGTCTTTTTACAGCTGCATCAATTGCAGCCATGGTATCTTACTGCACACAGTGATTGACCCTGTCAACAAAAACAGTCAGAAAAAAAATGTACCATCAATTTATTTTTCATTTCCACTGCAGCATGTTAATGTTAGGATATTTGCAAAAAAGTGGAAGATTTGTGAATAAATGAAGTATTGCATGCAGCTGTATGTGCTTGACGATAACATGCCATGTTTCTATGACATTTTCATATTATTCAAAAAGCACTTTCATCACTATATAGTTGGTCCTAGAAACAGTCCCGTGAGGAAGGTAAATTGTTTCCCTAAGAAATGCCATACTGCCAGTTGTTCACTTGCATGATATTAGATTTTAAATGTCCATGCTTATAATTTCAGTGGATAATCCCTGAGCTGTACTATACGTCAGGTACTGTGTTGAATTTATGAGTTATATTATTGAATAAAGCAGAGAGTTTAATTCTAATCCAATTGTAGAGTATTAATTCTTAATTCTAATTGTGGAAAACATATAGTACACAATAGACAACAGGCAAAAAGAGTATACAACTTATTTAATTGTTGAGGAAAATTGCTATAGGTAAAAGAAACTTAGGACAAGAAGAAAGAGTGAGAGTATGTGCTTGCAATATTAAGTACAGCTGTCAGAAGAGGCTATAGTGAGATCATATCATTTGGGCACAGTTTAGAAGAAAATTTTGGAGTTTAAGTAATCTGTCCACAGCGTCTTCTTACCACATCTTGGTTGTGGTATAGTTGTTCTTATATCCTGGAACTATTTGCTTAGAAACTTTAATCATGTAGTATTTAAGAAAACATAATAAACTTCTAAAAAAGTGTGTGAACTATGGTAAAAAACATTTTCCTCCTATTGAGGAGGAAAATGATAAGTCAAAAAATTGCAGTGCCTTCTTAGGAAAAGCATCTCCAACTTTCTAAGAAAATTTAGATTAAATAACTGAAAGATGCTTCTGATAATGAGATAAGTCATATCATGAACTTTTTGACATTTTTTTCAAAGTGCCTGCATGGATATTTGAGCACAAAATAGTTCACATTTGATGCAGTTGATGCTTCTTCTTGTTCCTGTGGCAGTTCCTCAAAAGCGTAGTAATTGTAGACCCAGCTCATTACTGTTGAGGAAGCATAAAGAAGGAAAGATGGATCTTCACAAGGGTAATCAGAAGTCTACTCGAGCTTCAAAAAAGGAGGAAGTGAGGAATTTGTCACATAAATGCTATAAAAGCACAGCTAGCATCACTCAGCGGGTCCCTTTATCCTGTGATACCAAATTCTGCCCCAGCTGGATATTTAATTAATCACATGGAGTTATTCATTTCTCAAGGAAAAAGGCAAGGTCAATTCTTGCAAAGATTTGAAGTTCAATAGACAAATTTTAAGGTTGACACAGATAAACAATTCTTAATTTTGTTTAGAGTATACTCAGTATGCATAGATGATGTGTTATTCTAACAAGTTCATGTTTGTTTGAAAACAAAAAGCAGTCTCAACTTACAAAGACAAAACTAAAAAAAAAATCAGGAAACTATAACCCTTTTAGCATAGCCAATACTTTAGTTCTTCAGTGTCAATAAGGGATCATGAGATTAGAAAGGTATGGCAAATAGTACCACTAAAGAAGCAATTATTTAGTAAAGAAATGAAGGTAGAACTGAGTAAGTCAAATGTATGTTTAAACTCACAAAATAAGTGGCCTCAGCCCAAGGAGCAAGTAATATGCTAGTGGTCAAGTAGAGATGAAAGGCCTGAGAAGAAGCCAAAGACAGAGAATTCAGCAGCAATGTGGAGATGCCCACATGAGCGAGGCATCTTTATTAGGACAGAAACTGGAGATCAGAGCTAGCAGGTTGCACATGATATGTGAGGCTGAAGTGAAATTCTCTAAGATAATATTCCCATGAAATGGTCTATGTGGTTTCAGTGCCATTGTGGCCTGAGAGAAAGTAGAGAACTCTGTTTAAGCACAGCACTTTAAGAAATTTTCCACAGTGTATGTATGTATGTAGCTAGACCTGAAGCATCATTTTGTAAAAGTAATAATAGCTTAGATTTAAGTGTGTAATCCAAATACAAGTGAACTTTCTTGGTGTAGCTCTTTGATCAGTCTCTTTAGAATGACATATACCCAGAAAAGTATAAGTCTGGCTACAAAAACCCTTAGGAAACTTCAGTGGAGTTTTGACTAATGGTGGAGAGAGAAAAGGGAGCATTACTTAGCAAAAATTATCTTTAAAATACCCTCAGTAAACCTTCTCTTTCATCAAATGGTACTCATCATGTCTCAACTCCAATTTCCTCTGATGTGACACAGAGGCCAGTAGCACATTTGGATCCCAACATCCTGGCTTGATCACAATTCTCACACTGGTTGGGTGGTCCTTAGCTCATTTAAAGTTTCTGTATATCAGTGGAGCTAAAACAATGATTGAATGGCTGTATGGATGATATAACCTATTGAAACAAGCCCAAAAGTTTTACTCTCTTTCTATTGCATTTAGGACAAAATCCTTATAACTTTCTCTCCTTCCTCACTTCTTTCTGACCTTTTGTATTTTTATCTTCATCTTGGCCTTTTCCACAGCCTCTTCTGTTCTACATTTTTGCTTATCCCTCCATGTCCATAGAGAAGTTTTCCCTTAAAAAATGGGAAGGTAGGAAAGATTGAAAGATCTATACTTGATGTGCTATTTTGTCTTAGTCACACATCCAACAAACCCTGTAGAGTGCATATGACTAATCTGCATTTCCTTTTTTATTGGAAACCTTTACTCTAACTAGTATGTCTAAAATTACAGGACTGGTTATACAGGACTCGGACAAGCCCACAGAGCCTCTGTCTGGCCACCTTGGCAGTCTGGAAGTTGTCAACCCTTTCTTCAATGGCTCTAATGATTAGTTGCTTAGAAGTTGTGGATGAAACACTTACCTTTGGTCACAGGCTTCTCACTTCGGTTGATACGGCATTTGTCCTTTTCCAATACAAAGCTAATGGTAATACTGTCAATTAGTGAGTGCTGACTACGTGGTAGACCTTATGTATCTAATGCATGATTGCGTTAAATTTTGTGATGAGCTCTGTGAGACACAGAGTGGTTTCTTGAAAAGAGCAAACCTAAGAGCTAGATAATTCAAGTTTCTCATCTAACATCACAGATTCTGTAAGTGAGTCAGAGTTTAACCTTGATCAACCTGAATTGAAAGCCACTTCCTACAAGATTTTTTCACTCTTACTATGGTAGGGAACTGGGTGGCCTCTAGTCTAGCATCAGAACTCTGTCCACCCTAACAGTTCCACTGTGATTAGGTCACTGTTCTCTACTTGCCATTTGACTACAGGCAGAACTTCATCACTCTTTAATAGAAAAACTATTTTAGGGTAGAACTGTTACTACAAATGTATTTCCCTTGTAAGGAGACAAGTGTATACAACTTCTTTGGATTCAAATGCCGATGCTGTTGCTTTCTCCCTGTGTGACTTCATGAGAGCTATTTCCACGGTTTGTGCTTCAAGTTCTTGGATATTACTATGGACATATGTATAATAATGGCTACCCTGAGATTTTTTTAAGGAATACCTTTAAATTCTTAGAACATTTCTGGCATGGAGAAAGTACTCTGCAAATTTCTTCCTTCATCATCATCATTGTTATCACTACTGTTATTACATTTTATTACATTCTTGTTGCTAGTCTAGAAGTTGTAGTCCAGGGCTGTATTTCTTTTAATTATATTGCCAACCAGACAAAGAGCCAGGACCAGCTAAGAGTAAATTCTGTCACTGATTAAGGACAAATGTCCTTGATTAAGGATAAATGTCACTGATTAAGTCTTACAAGCAGCCTTTAGAGAGGGAGGTAGCATTGTCCCTCTTTGATGAGTCTCTTCTTGAAGAGCTTAGAGGAATGAAACAAAGGACTAGCAACTTCCCCAAGGGTGTATATCCTTGTTATAGGATCACATAGATCATAACAATCACTTGTTTATTTTCCTGTAAAGCCAATAATGATGTAGATCTTCCCATGGCCCATTCTTGTACTTCTCCACATATCATCCCACAACCCTAAGTCTCACCCTTTCTCCTGATTTTTTTAAGGCCTCCTTTTGGGACAGTAAGGTATAGTCATTTGGCATTAATGGCTCCATCTCTCAGAGTTTCACTAATTGATGTGTACTTCCTCAAGATAGGCCACCAGGCAGGAGCAATAGATTTTAGTGGCTTGTTTATTTTATTGCTTAACCATCCAGACCACAGAGGGAGTCTCTGCCAGAACCTCAAGATTACAGTATCAGTGTTCATTAGTCCAAACCAGTGAAGAGATGCTTAGCATCTCTTTCTTACACCCTCTCCACGCACGCCCTGACCTCCATGCTCAGGGGACCCTGGCTCCATCTTGGCTTTGCTTCTTAACATCTGTTCCACTCTCTTTCCAAGGACGTGGCTATGGTGATCAGTGGGATGATGGAATTTGAGGCCATTAATCCGCTGTCTTTTTTCCCTCTTTATTCTATCAGTTTCCTTTCTATTAAATGGAAACCCTACCACTTTCTTCTCTTCTGGAAGATAAGAGAAAAATGCAATGAGCTCAAGTGTTTAAATCTTTTCCTCTTCCAAACAAACAACTTTGAGGGGCTTCAGAAAAATATTGAAAGAAGGATTTCTTCATTTTCGTCATCATTTGTGTCCTCTCTTTTCTTGTTAATTGGTTTCTTGGAACAGAAAAGAAAGTGACCTTACCTCTGGTAGGAATCAAGAATTTCCATCTCTGTGTCTCCCAGCACCTCCTCGTACCCATTACAGGCTGGTACTAAGGGAGACTGCAGAGAGGAACTCAAGCTCACAGCCTTTAGTCACTTTTTGGATCTTCCTTTGGGATCTGTAATGGGTGGAAAGATGAATGTATAGCCCTGAAGCATTAATAACCAAGCAGAATGAAGACAGCTTCCCTGTGAAAGGAAAGTTCACTTGACCATGTTTTGTGCCTTTGTGAACACAATTGATGTTCTTCAGTGTGTCTCATAAAAATATTGGCTGTTTTACTAAGAGGCCAAGATAGTAATGGAGACTGAACAAGCTTTCTTCACTGGGGTTGGATAGGCTGGGTTCAGGATGGAAAACAAAGTTCAATTTCAACCTATAGGATGATTAATTTAAACTGACAAAGCAAGGAAATTAATTTTTCAGGTTGCCTTTCATTTCTTTTCACTATCAATCAACAAATACTTTATTGAGCAGTGTCCATGAGCTTGGCATAAATAATAACCATAAACTATAGCCTCTGCTTTTATCTTAACCATGTATTAGGAAAGACAAAGCTAATATTCATAGTCTGATAGACAAAGCACCTAACTTGGAACCAGGAGACCTGTGGTCTTGTTACAGTTGAATAGTGCAGCATGTGGTTAAATGAGGATACCCTGGAGTTGAGTTTTCAGAACCATAAAATTAGACAGTGTCATTCACTTCTTGGGAAAATCCTTCACCCTACATCAATTTTCCCATTTGTAAATATGAAGTTAATAATAGTACTCAATTCAAAGGCTTGTTGAGAACTTAAAGTTGAGACTTGGCTAGCACTATATTCAGGACACATTATGTATAAGATATTATTAGTTTGATATTTAAGGAAAGCCTTTGAAGGTCTCTGGGAAAGAAAAGAGACCTGACATGTGTTACATGCTTCCTGAGCCCCAAGCGCCAAATGGGGCACATCACATGGACGTTTTTATATATCCTCACAAATGCCTGGTAAAATGGGTTAGGGAGAAGTGAGAAGGTTAAAATAGCTTTGTATGGTTTCCTATCTAGTTAAGGAAAAAGCTGGTTTTCAAACTCTGATCTTTCTTTATCCTCTGCACTTTCTACTCTCAAATCGGCTCTGAACCTCAGTTTCCCTTGTGTGATTAAACCCTTGCACAGATCAGAGGGGCTCTGAGTTGAGCTCTAAGTTTGGCACTCCATGTTATGCAATCTTGCAAAAAAACTGGATTTTATGGTAAGAGAAAAGAAAAGGTGGGAAAATTCACAGACAGAGGTTTAGAAGTATTAATTACTTTGTAAAGGACCAGGAGAACTTGTTTATATAAAAACGCAAGAAAGGATATTTCTTACATTTATAATACTAGAACAGGGGCAGGAAAGATAAGTAGTGAATAAAATGAAAAAAAAAGAAGAAGAAGTTTGTTACCAAGCTGTATTTAAGAAAGGTAATAGGGCTGTATATCTTTCTCGAACCTTAGCTTGGGATTCTCAATCTCAGCTCTGTTGACAGTTGAGGTCAGATTCTTCTTTGATATGAAAACTGTCCTATAAACTGTGGTACCCCCTTATAGTTTAAGTTCCAGTGGGGCAGTATTTGGAGATGGAGTCTTCAAGAGACACAAACTTTTAGATGAATTTATGTGGCAGAGCCCTTATGATGGATTAATTTCATAGTAAGAAGAGACACCAGAGAACTAATGGCTGTAGAAGTTAAGAAAACACCCTCATCAAACCCAACCATACTAATATCGAACCTCAGTCTCCCAGCCTCCACAACTGTGAGAAAGTAAATGTCTATTGTTTAAACCACTAGAGTACAATATTGTGTTATGACCTCCCCAGCAGACTAAGATAGTTATCTGTAGCATCCCTGGCCTTCACTCACCAAATATCAAGAGTATGCTCCAGTCATGACAATCAAAAATACAATCCAGATACAGCCCATTTTCCCCTGAAGCTTAAATCACCTCTGTTGTGGCTTATGTCTTAATGTACCAAAGCTTCATATACTTCATATACATAGATATGGCTGGATCTAGGCTGTATGATGCTGGGATTAAATTAAGGGCATATGATTCCTAAATTAGTACACTAATTGGTTTAACATAATTCTGTATGTGGATAATGGGAAAACTTACTGTAGGTGTGTGTGGAGCCACCCAAAATGTGCATAGCCTGAGTGGATATAATGAGCTGAAAAGAAAGTAGGGCTGGTGCTGTTTCTTTGCTACCTCACTGCTTTGCTGCCTCCTGCCAGCCTTGAACTGTTTCTTCTCTTTGATGCCCCTCTGATATGTCTCTCTGTCTTGGAGCCAGCCAACTATGAATCAAAATCTGTATAAACTGTGAGCTGAAAAAAAAAACTTTTATTCCTTTAACTTTTGGTGTTGGATTTTATGTCTCAGCAATGAAAACAGTAACCACAACCTTTCTCTGAGAAATACTTTAGTCATCACTTAGGTCTTAATCTAAGGGTATGGTAGGAATAATTCACTTTGTCATCCTCCAAGTTTAATCTTTCTGCCTAGGAGATAGATGGATAGATAGATAGATAGACAGACAGACATGTTTACAGTACATAATGAGTAGAAACATCATGAGAGGGAATAGATTTTCCTGATTAATGATTCTCCAAATTTATTGTATATAAAAATCACATGGGAGGAAAAGTAAAGATCTTTGGTCTCCACCAAAATTCTGTCCCATGAGTATGGATTATAAGTTAAAAAATCAGATTTTAATGAGGATATATGATTGCTAAATTAGTTGACAGTTTTAGGCCAGAAATCCTGCTTTAAAAAACACTGACACCACTGATACAGCCTCGGTCAAAGTTGATCTTCTTTGCATAATGGAAAATTCAGCATTTGGAACCAGTAATTACAGACTTCAACCTTTATTTCTTTATTTACTCTGATTCATATATAGCTGGTACTGTCAGATGTGCTAGTTTCAGTTTGCCATCATCACTTGCAGGATGTACTGCATTGGGGCAAATCACCGTAAAACCACTTTTTCACCTGTAAAATGGTAATATTGTCAGCATCTGTTCCATAATTGTCCTTACATATGACTGGACACATGGCAAGTCTCTTACCATTGTTTCTGCACAGAAGCATTCCCATCAATGAATGCTTATGGATAATGGCAAAGCTTAATTAAAAATATTTTAGGCATTTGCCATAGCAGCAATGGATGGGTGTTCCTGGCCTTTTTTTTTTTTTTTTTTTGGAAACTTGGTGCAATTACAACAGAATTTTTCTGACTTCATTATTCTTTTGAGCCACCTGGGAAATTTGTAAAATGCACATTCCCAGTACCAAGACAGTCTAATTATTTGTATTATAAATGATGTATAGGGATCTGCATTTTCATAAAATCCTCCAGGAGAGTACACATGGAAACAGTCTTGGAGAAAAGAGTTTTTTCTGTGTTCAAACTTGATTCTACATTTATTTACACAAAATGTGATCCAGGAACATGATTTTTAAGTCTGTTCTTCAAAGATTGTCATCAGAATTACAAAACGTGTATGAAGTTTTTCCTTTTTTTATAATTGGTTTGTTGAATATTGTCTTTAGTTTCTAGCTTTCTTTGATTTATTTAGAAATTTCCCAATTTGTGGTCCAAAAATAAAAAAAAATTATGTAAGGCTCTGTTGAAAGGGACTAAAAAAATATTTTTGGAAGGACATCACCTAGTCATAAAAGTCCTTTCAACAAAATATTTCAACCAATGAAGCTGTGAACTTCAGAAAAGCACTTCTTAGAAATTATAAAAGCAACATGGAATCTTAATAAGAAAGAATCTTATCATATAGAATTTTAAAGACCTATCTGTATACATTTTTATTTCATCTTTACCCCTACTGTTTGGTGAAAATAAAAATTTTTAAATAGAAAAAAAATCCTCTTTGAGATTTCTTTGAGGAGAAACAAAGAATTTGTTTTTTCAAACAAAACAAAACAAAAGAATATTTTTTCAGTACTGGGAACAGTACAGTTTTGTGTTTTCCAGGCAGGCATGGCATCACTGAGCTAAATCCCCAGCCCAGCCAAAGGTTATTCTGATGCGCTGACTTTCCTTAGCACATACCCTGAGCTCTCCAATCCCCCCCCCATAAGTCTGCTGAGCATTATTACCATTACAGATGTTCTCTATCAAAATCAAATACATTGTTTAAAACAGCTAGATGTTAAATGTGCTTCTAGTTAAATGGCAGATCTTAATTCTATCATGGTATCATTTTTTATCATTAACCTTGTTGAACATTTTAGGAGGGAGTGTTTAATAGTTCAATTTTTTTCAACAACTAAGAGCCCTTTAGTATAATTTTTTTCTACAGTTCACTTTGTCAAATGCACTGAATTCATTCAGTCTAGTACTTGTAATACATGTGATGAGTATCCAGTTAGCTCATGAAATCCTACGATTAGAAGCCTAGAAGCAAGATTCTTAGTGTGGAATTACTGCCATACTTCATTTTACCTCCAGCCTGGCTGGGATCTTCTGCTCCATTCACAGAAGATCATGTCCGGGTGTCACAGAACTCTATTCTGTGAATGCACAGATGCCGTGACAGTTTCTGCGTGTGAGGAGGAAGTTTGTTTCTTCCAGCAGAAGGAAGCTCAGTGGGATCCTTCTTCCCTCTAACCTTGGGAAATAGTAGTGCTCGTCTCTGTCCAGGCCCCTCCCTTCCTTCTGCTGTCACTTGAGGATAACTGCAGTTGAATGGTTCCTTTGAGGTACCCAGACTTGCAAGCAAATGCATGGATGATGGTTTCCTTCAGTTTAGCTTTTGAAATCTCGTGAATAGTGAGGCTGCAGGGAGGAAAAGTGTAGGTGAAGGGGAGTGTGACTGTGAAGCAGTGGAGAAGCTTACCCGTTTATCTAAAAAGAGAGACAGCAAAATATTACCTTTGTTGTTGTTGTGTTGCGGTACTGGGGATTGAACCAGGGCCTTCATTCTGAACCGGCACAGGCCTTTTCCTACTTTATTTTTAGACAGGATTGAGTGAATCATTTAGATGCCCAGGGTGGACACAAACTCATTATCCTCTTGCCTCAGCTTCCTGGACTGCTGTGATTACAAATGTGTGCTCACATGCCAAGCTCATTTTATTCCTATATTTTTGAAAGAAAAACAGACAGGTATAACATGTCACTAGATTATTCTGCTGAATATTCATCATAAAGTCTACAATAACTAAGAGTGACAAACAGAACTTTAATTACTGCAATTAATTCTTGAATGAGACAAATTACAGGAAAACAAACTAGTATCAGATCCTTGGTATAATAATAACTTTCCACGAGGTCACAGGGATCTCCCTTGATTGGATCCAGTCATGAATACCGACTCCATCTTTACCCATGGATTCTTTGTGAACATCTCAGGTTGCATTAAGAAAGCTTCACTTACTAAAGAAAGGCCCCATTTCATTCCTCATTCTGCATTTATTATATAAGGGAGAATTAGGGCAATATTAAGTATTAAGATAAGTTCGCCATACTCTGTTTGACTTTCACCTGTTGCCTGAAAACCTTCAAATGGTCCAGAAGATTAAGCTGTTTCATTTCTGAAGGGCATTCAGCAAAACTGAAAAGCTATTAGGATTTGCTTTTAATACTTTTACTTCACTGAGCTTGTGTGTTTCTGAATCCTGACTACACATTAGCATAACTAGGGCAATTTACAAATCTCCAGGGCTGGGCCCACCCGTGCATATTCTAATTTACTTGGTCAGGGTGGAACTTGAGTGTGAAGGTTTTGAAGTTCTCCATGTAATGCTCACATGCAGCTGAGCCTGAGAACCCCAGCTGAACTATTTCCATAAGCCTTCTTTTTAGCCAGCTTTTATTTTGTCAGTTTTTACCCTGCCAATTTAGGACTGATTTTTTTTTTTTTTGAGACAAGGTCTCACTTTGTAGTTCAGGCTGTCCCTGAGCTCACTATGTAGCCCAGGCAAGCCCAGAACTCAGCAATCTTCCTACCTCTGCCTCCTGAGTGCTGGAATTACAGGCGTGAGCCACCACACTCGGTTTTAGGACTCATTTTTATAGGGCCTTGTTCTTCATATGCAAGTAACTGATAAAATACTATTTGAAGAGTTCAAAGGGCCTTTGTCTTTAGCAGGGTTTCCAATATATAAAACCTGAATCATCACTCCAAAATGATAAATTATAAGAACAGTAATGCTGGTCTTATTCCATATCCTTCTTTCCTCTCTCTTTTAGTCTTTCAACCCACTCATATTTTAATGGCAATTCCTAAAGCATTCACTTTCACACGTCTGTCATGTGTTTTATTCTTTACCTGTAGAAGAAGCAATGGAGAAGTAATACTTGGCTCTGAGACTTTCTAAACCATAATTGTTGTTACCTCAAATATTGTTGCTTTTGGTTTGCATATCTAGTTTGCAATGTTTGATACACTGCACTCAAATTTGTAGAAGCCCACTTAAGGAATCAAAAGGCTTAAAAGGAAAAATAAAAGTCTTTGCTTTATTTTATTTTTGTAAAAATAATGCCTGTTCTCTTTAGAAGACATTTAAAAATGGATATGTTAGAAACAACAAACTTGAATCACCTGTAATCCTTTCATGAGGCTGTGTAGATTGATCTGCCTTTGCCTTTCCTTCTGTCTTTGTTCTCAGTTTCCAAATAACTTCTCCTTAAAGTGCTCTTCTAATGGGTCCTTCTCTGGGTATATTTTAAATTTGACTGTGTATTCTGTAATGCTACCAACTTTGCATCATTGATTTCAAAACTCATAGAACTTTACACATTAGAATGACTGTGGAATTTATGTAATAACTTATAAGCATACTGAGTCTCAGAGAGATTAACACAGAGCCACTCTGTGACAGATCTAAGTATAAAATTCACAGCCACTCAGTTGTAGGGACCATGTTGCTTTTTACCCTGTGGTGCTTCTTTGATGTGCAGCCCACTGGAAGGGAGTCAGTTTTGTCCAGATTTGTAAATTGTGCATGATGCTTCCAAAAGTGCTTCCAGTTGTGTCTGCACAAGCTAAAAGAAATGAAAATTGACTGTATTCCTTCTATTATTTAAGAAATAGTTTTTTGGTTGAAATTCTTGGGTATTTTGAAGGAAGCATAGATTATTTAGTGTTTGAATCAGGTTATGTATTCAGTGTTCTCTTAGTGCAGTTTTGATGGTGAAAATGTGAAAAGAAATTAGTCACAAAACAACAGTATTCAACCCAGTGTGTCAACAAATTTGATTCTCAGAACACTATTTCTTAGTACCACAACAAATATTCCATGGCTAAATTCACACTAAACCAAATTATATGAGCAGTTTGCATAAGTATAGCAGGTCTCTAAACTCTTAAATCATCTCATAGATATCACAAATCTTTATGTGAAAGTCAGTGTGCAAATTTTCTGATTTTTTTGCTATGAATGGGAACATCTGTTAATATCTTCAAAAGCTAGTAATGTGGGCCACAATTTAGAACACAGTAGTTTAACTTAGGGAGACTTTTACCTAAGGAACATCAAGAAAACCTCTAGTAGATGACTAAAAAGTGCTGCAACCACAAGGTAAATCTGCTCCAGTTTATCCCAAGATTTTCTCTTTTCTTCTCAAAGTATTTTTTTAAATGGTAATTCTCCTCATACAGAGTTATCCTAGCTATCCGGTTCCATCATTTTCCCCCTCTTGTTAGTGCATTTCTCAAAGCCCTAACTTTAAAAAAGCAGAATGTCATACTTATTTTTTGCAATCCAATGGAAGTAATATTGTTGAAGGGCTTCCTGTGTCCCTGGGTTTCCAGGCCAGACATTTGTAAAGGATTTCAGAGGCATCCAAAGTAATGAACATCTTCTTTTAAGGACTCTTACTGGTAGCAGACGTGTATTAATCTATGGTTTATTGTGATTAATATTTGATGTAATACAGGCAAATCAATAGCATTACAGGGCTAGATGGTAATTTGCAGCAATAGAACTTGAGAGGAGTATTTCTATTTTTTTGTTTTATAGTCTTTTGTCTGTCTTGCCTAAGTCTTCATTAATAGCCTCCTGACTAATAAAGTGTTGATATTAAAAAATAAATACTTTCATTTCACCATTTTTGAAGAAATAAACACATCACACTTAAGTTTCTCTGAAAATGTTGGGAGCATTGTCTGTTGTGCAGCCTTTTTACTCTGCCATGCAATTCTGAGCCACTGTGAGCAGGTACATAAGAGACAAGTCTGATTACACTGACCTTGGGCTTCACACCTACACCCCATATCTGTTACTCCTGTGTTTTCATTTTAGTAACCATAGCATCAAATCAAGAGGAGTCCAGAAAGTCACGTTTGCAAGACTTCATATTTTATATATGTTCCAACTCTTTCATTGAGAATCCCTGTCCTCTTAGACAATAACTCTTATATAGGTTGGGTAAAATATTTGATGTAATTCTGAGGGGATGGGAAAAATATTTGGGATATCTATGTGAATTAAGGAAAATCAGCCCAAGTCATACAATTTTACTAAATTTAAGACTGATTTATTCCTTCATTGTCATGATCTGTCAGGCTTATGTTAGGGTCTTCTTTCCCCAGAAAGAAATAACTAGTAACATCAGTAGAACCATTTTCTCAGTATGAATTTTACTTTTAAATATAAAAAAATTCATATGTACTTACATAAAATATATTACATTATATTTAAGATAAGCTTAAAGAGAATGGCAAAATGTAATTTTCTCATAGATAAATTTAGTATCCAGATATTGGTAATTATTTATGAAGATATATTTAGTAGATGGCTAATTTTAACAATACTTAACTGCATTTGGTACTTATGATCCTAGTACTAACCTGAGAATATAGTAAATATCAGGTATTATAAATAATAATATTTTAATTTTATGAATGAATCAAATGAACCACAACAATATTCCTTCTTAATGGTCATGCAACTAGCATATAGTACAATCTGATTCATGGTTCATTAACTATTGTTAATAACCACTGTGATATATTTCAAAACTCAGTCTTTCATTCCTTTATTCAATCAACAAATATTCATGATATCTCATATTTGCCTGGCATTGTGCTAAGTTCTAGGAACTTTGATGAGAGTAAAACAAATATGATCCTGTAAGTGCTTCTGATGCCCCTACAATATGGGCATATCCCAGTTGACTGTCTCCCCAATGACTTTAAAACCAATGGCTCAAAAAATTCCATCTGGGGCCGGAGGGTTAGCTCAGTGTTTCCGGCGCCTGCCTCACAAACGCAAGGTCCTGAGTTCGATCCCTGGTAACCACATACAATGCTGGGCGTGGAGACTCACGCCCACCAACAATCAACACCACATACCACAATGCTGGGCGTGGTGGCTCAGGCCTGTAATCCCAGCACTCAGGAGGCAGAGACAGAGGATTGCTGAGTTCGCGGTGGTTTGCCTGGGCTCCATAGTGAGCTCAGAGCCAGCCTGAACTACAAAGTGAGACCCTGTCTATAAATGAATGAATGAATGAATGAATGAATGATTCCATCTGTTTCCCAAATCAGATCTCATGGGCTTGATTGACACAATGGGTGAGGTCTTCTGGGAAGTTCTCATTCTCCTAACATTTCAGGCAAAATTGACCAAAGGATGAGCCACATGGCATATTTCAGATTCTGGCTACCATCCTCACCAATACATAGAGTGTTCAGAGCAGGAGGAGGATCAGGACTGTGGATGCTGGGTAGGTGGTTGGGAGAAAAGCAACTTAGAGAAAAATTCCAGCAAAACATCTAAGTGTTCAAACCATATTATGACAAAAGCAAACTTGAGTTGGCATTGAAGGAATTTATATTTAATTCTGGATGCTACAGTCATTGAAACTTCATTACTTCATGTTTTTCAAGAAAGATCAAAATCTTTCTTTTCGCACTGGAAGATTCATTCTTGAGATAAAGCAAAGGTTTGTCCAGATTTCTGGGAATCTGTCAGATATAATGAAGCAAGGAGAGCACAGTGATGGATGGAGGGAAGGGAATGAAAGAGTAGGGTCAGGTCTAAAATGTGTGGAGCTGGAGACTGATCATGTGGAACCTGTGCGAAAGCCACATAGACAACCTGACCACAAGCAATGGACATTTGTGAAGAGGACACTGCCTAACTATTCCTTGGGCATCCCAAGAGCTAACAATGAATATTTCTTTCTCATCTCGGTGAAGGTGAATTTCTAACCCCTTGTCTAGCTTTGCCTGGTACAGGGTCTGTGCATGGTTGACTAAGCTGAGCACAACTCATTACTGGCTGTGATTGTTTATGAACAGAGCTGGTAAGGACTGACATCAATGACCAACCCTTACCACAGCCCCCGGGAGGTCTACAGAAGAGTGAGGTATCAAAAGTGTCAGTCTGAGAGCAACATGTCTTTCACAGAGTTGGTAGAGGTTTGCACTGTGCAAGTAATGCATTCAAGACAGACATTGTTTGCTGGCTTTTGCTGTGGCTTCATAATTCATGAGTTTCCCACGTGCATGCTGTACTCAGCTAATTCTTTGGGTAGTTTAACATGTTCCCACTGGCTTGATCCACTGGGAGTACATGCATGACTTTCCCACTGGGGAACTTGTACCGCCCAAACACACTGTCCCTTATCACCAGATGAAATAGTTGTGCTTGTGTGACCTGTGGCTTAGAGCCACCTAGAAGTAAGACATAGGAATTATGGCCCTGTCGTGAATGTGTTAAATCAAATTAAGCAGAAAAGCAAGAGAGGAAAGAGAAACCACCACACAGTTAGCAACTTGCTTAAATAGGAAACACCATGAGTGTATCTCTGTTGGGTAGGATCACAAGGTCTCACAAAACAAAAGTTTCATAGGAGAATGTGAGGCCAGAGAGGGCCAAACAACATAATGCAATTTCAATAAAAATGATTTGATCCTTTTCCTTAATTGCAAATCAAAAGATATGTTTCAGTTCTCCACCCCCATGTTTTCCTTAATTGTGATTTCCAGTGAATGTCATGCTTTTGTATGATGAATAAATACCCATTTTGCTGGTATAGTTACCAGCTCTCCCAACTCCTGAATGTACTTCTTTGATTTGAATAATAAAATAACTCAATCATTTAGAAATTAGCTGCACAATTGTCAAAGCTCTGGCTTAGATTAGCATGCTGCTAGAGAAAAATGAAAGGGCAAAGAGGAAGAGAGCTAAACATATCGAGCCCCGTTCCAATTAGCAAGGGAAGCTGTTGAGAACAAAGGCAAGGCCACATAGTTTACTGTTATCTGGACTAATTGTTCTTTATCTTAAAATATTACAATTGATTGGATTGAGTGTCTTTACTCATGTGTGAGAAGATCAAATAGTAGAGGGGAGAGCTGCGGACGCTGTTTGAGGATGATGGATTTTTGTCTATGTGGAGAGAAACTTCCTTTAAGGGGAGATCAAGCTGTCCTCAGAGGTCCCGAGAAGCAGCACGCTGTACAGTTCTCCTTTGTGAGCCAGGGTCTCATCGTCAGGGCTGGATTTAACGTGTCACAAACTGTCACACACCTTCTGCATGCGTAGAGTGGATATTACAGCATACCTTATGGTATTCTTTTGCAGAATCAGAAGCAAGAATTGGTTTTTGGTAATAATTAACAATTTAACCTTATTATTAATGGATCCATAGACATTGGACATGTCTATACACAATGGATATTTAGCCCTATTTGGCTGAGACATTGAATTCATAGCTTTTGCTGGGGAGGTAAAGAGATGGATGAGCAGAGCTCGGTGGTGCTGAGGGAGGCCTGCACCCCAGACATGGAGCCTGCTTATTAGTTCTGCAGGGCAGCACTCAGCACACTTGGTCTCCAGGTCTCCAGCTGCAGCCTCTCAGACAACATGTTGCCCCGAGCATTTGATCATTGTCAGCTTCCTGGCAGAGGCTTTGCCCTGACCACAGATTGGCAGGCGAGCAGTCAGGGCTTCCCTGTGCATGAGGGGCTAGCCCTGGAAAGACCCGGAGCCAAATCAGGGCTGAAACAAGGATGCTGCACAATCAAATCACAAAGTCAGGACCCAGCCTCTTCTTTTCACAGATGAGGCACAGGGGCTGAGGAAAGGAAGATGATGGGCACAAGCCCTATTCCTTAGGAAGAGCCATATTAGGGCCTGCTCTGTTTCAGCTCACTGGCTGTCAGGCCTGGCAAATGAATGGCAGCCTGCTTAGGTGCGGTGGTGAGATGGCAGAGGTTTATGCAGCAGCTTTCTTGTACCTATAAATGAAATCAGGGAAGTTTGATGCCTATGTCAAAAAGGAGAGCTCCTTGTGTAAATCTGGAGTGAGGCCACAGGGCAGAGGCAGTAATCAAGATATAAAGAGATACTATTACCCAGTTAGTAATTGCAAGGTTACATGAGCTTGTATAAAGGCTGTCTCCATCAGGATGGTTGAGAAGAACTGAAGGCAGTGTGTGGGGAAAGGGAAACAAATTTATAAACATTTTTGTGTGAGAGGAAAAGAATAGGAAAGAGGGGCCTATGGATAACATCAGTGTTCAGGGGATGTATCTCGATGAAATTCTAAGTTACTGGACTTTTGTGTTTGATGGTTTCAGATTGTGGTTAGTGTGTGTTGGTATCTTTATCTGGATGGAGAGGGTGAGGCACAGAGCCAGGACACAGACTCTAGGAATGATTTCAGAGAATCACTTTTTTCTTTATTGAACACCATAGCTTATATACAGGCATTTGGGGGTGGGCATAGGAAAAAGCCTTATGTGTAACCCGTCTATTGGCTGAGGCCTGGAGAGTCAGGACATTGGGTAATCAGCAGGTGATCTGGTCCTGACCAATTAGGAGGCTCTACACACCAGGGCCAGCTTTGTATGCAACAGCCTAATGACATCCTATAGTGAGCTATTGGACTCAGGTGTGTGCACCCTGCTTAGCCGAACTTCACCGTCAACCATATCAGAGCACCTAAATTTTTGTATCTTTTGGTTCCTCTTTCTATGTCTTCCTGGGTAAAAGTGTTCTCCTGCAGATCATCTCTTCATTTAAATGAAAAGAATATGGTAGATTAATTTACATGCAGGTGGTTATAAGTGATATGTGCTGTCCACATGATCTTCAAATTTTAGAAAGAGATTGAAGGAGCACTGACATGAGCAAGAAATGTGTAAATAGAATGTCAAATGAGATGAAGAGAAATTGTGATGCACGTAATTGTCAAAAAAAGATGTGTGATTGCCTGAGGCACAGGATGATTGTGGTAGGAGGAAGGGCACACATGGCCAACAAGGGAATGCTAGAGCTGTCACACTGGTTCAGAAGGTTCCTACTGTCCCTATACTATACAGCACTTTGAATTATCTATCATCTATCTATCTATCTATCTATCTATCTATCTATCTATCTATCTATCTATCTAATCTATCATCTATCATCTATCTATCTCTAATAACATAATTTTCTCTGGGCCCATGAGCATCTTGTGTTGATGTGATGGTTACTAATGTCTCAAGTTGGTTTTGGAACTGACTACTGAATTTCTGGTTCTCCTCCCTACCCCAGAGCAGGACACCTGAGCTATGCACAGGAGCCTCTAAGCTGCAGACCGATGCTCTATCTGTGCGAACTTTCTTGTCTTTCTTAAAAGCCTGTTCCTTCAGGGGGACTACCTTAGTGTCACCTGAACTTTGAGCAGCCCAAGACTTCTGGACTCTTGTGAGCTCTGCAGCAGCCTCGCTGCCCTCTTGGAAACTGCCAGCCGGGCTCTGACTCCTGTAGACTCATTACACTGGGCTGAGGTGGGGTTGCCACTGGGGCATAGTGCACGTGGGGGTGGGGTGGGGTGGGTATGAAACATGTGTTTTGGTTTTTCATTGTTTTACAAGAAAGAAATTCAGTAACTACTTTATAGCTCTGGACTTAGAGTAAGTTAGATTCCATAAAAACTTGGCCAATGAATTCTAGTCTCTAGCTTATTTTTTTAAATAATTGATATTATTGGTACATTTTATAGATACATCGTGATCACAATCGACATTGAGAATTTGTACCAGTATATGATACGGCTTAATTCTCATTTTTCCCCATTCCCCTGTCCTCCACACACACACCCCCATGCCATATATACATAAGCCTTGTTTCCTTTTTTGCCATCACATTTTCCCCCACATTGCCTCTAACCCCCTTTACCCTTTGAATATTTTCTGTTTCACAATATCTGTCATACACTCTAGAACTCATTTATATCTTCAGTTTCTCATACCAGAGAAAAAATACAGCCTTTAAAAATCTGTGACCTATTTATTTCACTTATGATTATGTCCTTAAGTATTTCCATTTAAGTATGAATGACTCAAATTTATCATTCTTTATGGCAGAATAATACTCCATTTTATAAAAAGACCACATCTTCTTTAACCAGTCTCCAGTTGATGAGAGTCTGGGTTGTTTCCAAGATTTAGCTATCACAAACTAAGCTGCTATGGATATAGGTGCACATATGTTGCTATGATATGAATCTTGTAATTCTTTTGTGTATATTCCTAGGAGGGTCAAATTTGATTCTACCTTAGTTTTGAACCTCAATTTCCTGCAGCTATGGGAAAATAACAGATATAATAATGATAATAATAATAATAATAATATAGAATGATACAGTAGACATAATATATACAGCAATAGATATATAATCATAAAGATATATAATAATTGACTACATATAATATATAATAATGGATATAATAATAGAATGGGAAAATAATTGCTATCTAAAACTGTGTAAACCATTTTTAACCCAATGGCAGCATATCCTAACTATATTCACAGTACTATGTATTCATTAAAGTATTACATATGCAGGAACAGACTCTTTATTTGGTTTTATAAGACCCACCAAATTTCTTCCAGAGTCCCCTCATTTGTCTCTGCATGTCTTCCAAGGCCTGAACTATAGTAAGTTTGGAATTAACAATGAATTGAGGGGTGAAGCGGCAGTTCCCTTCCTTCTCCTTTCTCTTCAGCAATAAGCCTTCAAAAATTTCATTTTATTTTTCTGAAAGCTTAACATTGGCACCTCCTCCATGTCTCCTTCAGTTAGTGTTATTGCTGTCTAAGACTTTTGTCCTGTTCCTTTTATCATAAAGTTAGTCACCCTCTGGACTTATTGTCTCCTGCTGAGGAGATCTAGAGGTGATGCACTTCTGGAACACGAAAGCTGACTTTCTTGAAATTCAAATTTATCGAGGATAGCATCCTCTAGTGTCTTTCTGCACCCTTGATACTTCCCTCTGTGGTTGAATTTTGGCTGAAGATGAGGAAAGAAGAAGG
>PVIC010006449.1:0-33377 GCA_004025085.1 Thryonomys swinderianus
TACTGAGCAAAGGGTCAGCCTGAACTACAAAGTGAGACCTGTCTCAAAAAAAAAAAAAAAAAAAAAAAAGTGCACTTGAAGATTTTGGTTTTCCTCCACTGAAAATTCTCTCAGTGTCTAGAAATTGATTTGATCTGCATCACAATTTTTTTTTTTTTTGAGACAGGGTCTCACTTTTGTAGTTCAGGCTGGCCCTGAGCTCACTGTAGCCCAGGCAAGCCTCGAACTCACACCAATTCTCCTGCCTCTGCCTCCCAAGTGCTGGGATTACAGGCATGAACCACCATGCCTGGCACTGTGGTATGTGGTACTGATTGCTGGTAGGCATGAGTCACCACACCTGGCATTGTGGTATGTGGTTACCAGGGATCGAACCAGGGGCCTTGCGCTTGCTAGGCAGGTGCCAGAACCACTGAGCTAAATCTCTGCCCCCACAATTCTTTTCTACCAGGCATCTCAGGTGCCCCTAAAAAGCAGACCTGCCAGTTGTGGTGGTGCACACCTATAATTCAGCACTTAGGAGGCTGAAGCAGGAGGATCACCACAAATTCAAGGTCAGCCTGGACTCCAAAGTGAGTTCAGAGGCTAACTTGAACTATCTGGGGAAACTATATCTAGAAAGAGAAATAGACAGACAAATAAAAGGGAGGGGGAGAAAGAGAGAAAAAGAGGGGTATATGGAGGGAGGGGGTAGACAGAAGGGGAGAGAGACTTAAACTGTGGATTTAGCTCAGTAGCCACATACCTGCCTGACAAGTGCAATGCCCTGAGTTCAGTTCACAGTACCAGAAGAAGGGAAGGAAGGAAGGGAGCGAGGGAGGGAGGAAGGGAGGGAGGGAACAGACTTAAGAAGCATAACACAGGGCCGGAGGGTTAGCTCAGTGGTTCCAGCACCTGCCTTGCAAGCACAAGGCCCTGAGTTCGATCCCCGGTGACCACATATAATGTTGGGCGTGGAGACACGCCCACCAACAACACCGCATACCACAAAGCCGGACGTGGTGGCTCACGCCTGTAATCCCAGCACTTGGGAGGCAGAGACAAGAGGATTGCTGAGTTTGTGGCAGCTTGCCTGGGCACCATAGTGAGCTCAGGGCCAGCCTGAACTACAAAGTGAGACCCTGTCTCAAAAGCAAAAAAAAAAAAAAAAAAAAAGAAGCATAACACAGACAGAGCCAAGGATTTAACTCAGTGGCACTGCGCCTGCCTCACAAACACAGGTCCTGAGTTTGCCCCACTGTACCACCAAAAAAAAAAAAAAAAAAAAGAGGCAGAATTCACTGAATTCTGCTCATCTCTAGTGCTCCTTACAGGCTCCCACTCCTACAGGGGACTCCCTAGAACACATTTCACATGCTCTCTTCTTCCCTTCTCTTGGTTCCCTGAGGCCTTGAATCCACAAAGGCCAGCACAGGCAACCTCCTGTCCTGGAAGTATTTCTAACAACCCCTGGGTAGCAATCTCCACCTCTGCACTTCCCAAACAGGACTGCAGCTGTTTGTCCAGGTCCCCCTAAACTAAGCCCTGTAAGAATCTCCCACTCTCTGGCTGTGACCCCTACAACAATGCATCACAGGTCAACATCCATGTACAACAGGAGGATGAAAGGGCATGACATAGATGAAGAAAAGTCTTCTCTAACAGAATGTAAGTGTGCAAAAGGAAGATGCCATTTCCAATTATGCTGGAGACATGCTAATGAAGACAAGCAATCTCCCATCCACCCTAGATGCCATAGATAACTGAAAAAGCAGGACACAACCACCTGGCTCCTCGCACCAGGAACTACAAGACTTTGGAAAGGCACCAAGGTCAGACTGAAAAGATCCTCCATTAGCCACATGAAAGGTAGTGTGGCCACACTACATTTGTAGTTTCAGCCACAGTGGCAGCGAAAAGAAGTCTATGGTAAGCCAGTCTGGGAGGCAGGCCCTGACCTAGGGCCATGTAAACACTGTCCACAGTTGGGATGGACAGGTGGTGACAGGACAGCTTCCAAGTACCTTGCTCTGCGGTAAACAAAAGCAGGGCTCAGAGAGATGATTCAGCTGTGCAGGCAGATGGTCCCTGAACACAGGTGGTCCCCCAAAGAGATGTGCTGAAGCACTCTGCAAATGTAATGCATGCACATCTCTATTCAAACTCAGGCACCTTCCACCACTGAGAGAAACTACTAGGGATTAAGACACGCACACACACACAACCCTCACATACACACACACACACACACACACACAGAAGTGCGTACTATCCATTCCTCTGTTGTTGAGGAAATTTAAGGTGACTCAAGAAACTAGGTACGTTTTGCTTTGAAACAACATTTTGTGAACCACTGTGGAAGCTCAGACAAAATGCCTAATTGCCAGGGTTCTAGTGAGAGTTGTTAAATAAAAGCAACCATCGTGTGGGCAGCACTTGCATCTTTGCTATATAATTAACAAGAACAAATGAACACATATACAGCTTAGATCTTAAATCCACTCCAGAAAAATTTCTAAATATCAAGATACTGACCAACATATTTACTAACTTCTATTACTGGAACATAAAAACCATGCAGCATGCAGGGATCCAAGGTGATTGAAAAGGAGGATTGTAACTTCCAGGTCAGCTTGGAAAACTTAGCAAGACCTTCTTAAAAAATAAAAAGGGCAACCTGGGTTCAATCCCCAATATCACCACACACAAAAAAAAATCATAAAAGCAATCTGCTTTTCAAGCTGCTATGTATGACTTTTCAAACATGAATTAAAAACAGAAGGCTCATGGGACTCTAGAGACACATGGAACAAGAGGTACCCTTGTTGGGCGGAAGCACACCTTGACCGATGAGAACTGTTGTCCACTCTACACTACGTGCAATGTCCCAGCAGATGCCCAGGGCAGAGGAAGTTGTTTACAAATCATCTGAACCTGGGACCTAACTCAGTTTTAGATTAAAACCCAAACTACATTTTATAGGTTTCTGCTACATTTTGAATTGTTCAAGAAAACAACTGCTGTTTAAACGTATGACTCTGGCATTTGGTCTCCATTTTTTTTTGTTGTTGGTTTTGCTATTAGGGTGTTTTGTTTTTGTTTTTCTTTTGAGACAGGGTCTCACTTTGTAGTTCAGCCTGGCCCTGAACTCACTATGTAGTCCAGGCAAGCCTCAAACACACAACAATCCTCCTGCCTCTGCCTCCTGAGTGGGAGGATTACAGGTGTGAGCCATCATCACACCCAGCCTTGGTCTCCATTTTGAAGATTCCTCCCCAGTACAGTGCCAGCAGTCCTCTAGGGTGCCTGGCAACACCAGGGGCTATGCACACAGCTTCTCTCCTCACTGGGGCTGCAGGCATTAGGACCAGGAAAAGATTACGATGCCTTGACATACTCTCTCCTCTCTCTGCATGTATGTGTGTGCACACGTGTGCACCCACGCAGGTTTATTATTTGTACTACACAGTAAGTGTATAGATAAGTTGTATCAACTATTTCATTTCAAGACAGTAAAAGGGGGAAGATGCTACAAAACAACTGTCATAAAATTAGAGCACAAGTCTGACAGGGTGAAGATTATAGAGTTTAGGATAGAACCTCATTTTTTCTTTGTTTTCATTTTAGATTTTTTGCAGTACATGGAATTGAACCCAAGGCCTTTTTTTTTTTCCCCCAGTACTAGAGATTGAACTCCAGTCCTTGTGCTTCCAAGGTAGGCACAGTACCACTTGAGCTAAATCCCCAGCCCTCCAAGGCCTTTTTTGAGACAAGGTTACATTATTAAATTACCTAGGCTGGGCTCAAATACGCTGTCCTTCTACCTCAGCCTCTCCTTGTTCTAGGGGCTCTGCCAACAAACAAGGCAGTGTAGGCCACAGCCCAAGCGCCCACTCCCAACCCAGGGGACAGAAGGGGCAGCAACCAACCAGCAACATGGAGAAACTGCCAGTGCCAAGATTTCCACTGCTCAAAGAAGCACTCATGTACTATACAAAACTCCATTTTCACAGAATTACAGGGCCCTATGGTTCAAAGCACATTAGAAATCATCCATGGTTTCTTCATTCTCTAGATGACAAACCTATAACATAACATTCAAATCCTAGGCACACAGGACCCATTGACTATTTCAGAGACTCTGATCAGAGAGCATAGCAGTGACAGGGAAGGGTCTCAGCAGCACTACCCTGCCCCTTCACGACATGGCCCTTCATAGCATCTCTGGAAAAGTCCACAGGCTGCAGCCCCTCCAGCTGAGTAGATCTGGCTAAGACCCACCTCAGCCCTCAGCTTTCACCACCAGGCACTGCCTCAGAGGCTTTAAGCACAGCCTCTGCATATAGTAATTAAATGTTATTAAGACAATGAGCAGCCATTGGAAAGGGATAAAATTGGATCCATACTTCACAACAACAGTGAATTCCAGGTAGATTGGAAATATAAAAACCGAAATTACACAGAAGTCATTTTCAGACTTACAGAAAAAGAAACACAAAGCACTCTAGGAAAAATGGATGGAATACCATCTAACTATGATTCAAAAATCCAGATGTGAAACAAAGAAAGAAAGAGAGAGAGAGAAAGAAAGAAAGAAAAAGAAAGGAAGACAGAAAGAAAGACAGAGAGAGAGAGAGAAGGAAGGAAGGAAAGAAAAAAGGAAGGAAGGAAGAAAAGGAGAAAGGGAGAAAGAAAGTAGAGAAAAAGAAAAAAGATTTTTAAAATTTTACAACAAACTTTCACTATTTCTTAAAAGCACTTAGGAGCCAAGGGTGTGGCTCACCAGTGGAACACTTACCTAGCACAAGGTCCTAGGTCCCCAGCACTGCCACAAAAATAAAAAATTTTTTTAAAAAATACTTGCTTGAGGGAAAAAATGAGAAGCAAAGATAAATGGGTAACATCCTCATGGCCCTGGGTCATGGGGCCCTCTGATCCCCTGCAACGCACATACAAAAACACATGGGGCCGGAGGGTTAGCTCAGTGGTTCTGGCACCTGCCTCGCAAGCGCAAGGTCCTGAGTTCGTTCCCCAGTAACCACATACAATGCTGGGCGTGGAGACTCACGCCTGTAATCCCAGCACTCAGGAGGCAGAGACAGGAGGACTGCCGAGTTTGAGGGGATTGCTGAGTTTGAGGCTTGCCTGGGCTACATAGTGAGCTCAGGGCCAGCCTGAACTACAAAGCAAGACCCTGTCTCAAAAAAACAAAAACAAAACAAAAAAAAAAAAACACATACACACCCTACACCATAAACTGGAGGAAGTATTTATGGTACATATTATAGATGTATCATAATATATACCTACCTACCCTAATATGGGAAATGATTGAAGACTGAAACCAGGCATAGTGGAGAATTACCTGTAATCCAGATTACTAGGAAGGATGGAGGCAGGAGGATTTTAAATTTGAGGCCAGTTTGGGCAGCTTAGAAAAACCCTGTCTCAATATAAAATTTAAAGGGCGGTGAAAGAAGTACAGTGGAGACCTAGCTAGCTCAAGTCTAAAGTAGAGCACTTGCCTAGTACACATGAGACCCTAGGTTCAATCCTCAGGACCACACACAAAGACAAACTGAAATAGAAAAATAACAAACTCCCCAAAGAAAAACAAAAGACAAAGTACTCTCAGAAAAAGATACTACTGTCCCTTCAATATATGAGACCATGTGCATGTTCACATTTAAAGAAATAAATGTTAATGTCAGTGCACACCACCTTGCAGGAAGTAAAATCAAATCTTATTTGCACATATCAACCAGCTGTAAAACAGCCTCTCTTACATGGCAGTAGATACACAAAATGGCTTTGCCTTCATGGGGGTTTGGTTGGCATTATCTGACAAAATGATACAGCCATGTGCCACAGGAATCCAACTTCTGAGGGCCAAAGATTTAGCTCAAATGGTAATGCACCTACCTTGGAAGCACAAGGGCCCAAGTTCAATCTTAGTAACACAAAAAAAGGGTGGGGGGGATCCAACTTCTGAAGACTAAAGGTACAGCCCCTTCCAAATCAACACAACCAGGCCAGAGGGTTAGCTCAGTGGTTCCAGCACCTGCCTTGCAAGCACAAGGTCCTGAGTTCGATCCCCAGTAACCACATATAATGCTGGGCGTGGAGACTCATGCCCACCAACAATCAACACCGCATACCACAATGCCGGGTGTGGTGGCTCAAGCCTGTAATCCCAGCACTCGGGAGTCAGAGACAGGAGGATTGCTGAGTTCGCGGTGGCTTGCCTGGGCACCATAGTGAGCTCAGGGCCAGCCTGAACTACAAAGCGAGACCCTGTCTCAAAAAAAAAAAAAAAAAAAAAATCAACACAACCTAGAGCACCAAGTGTCCCCGCAGAACAGGAAGCAGTGTGTGTGGCCCAATGTGTAAAGAACAATGCCCTGGCCAGAGGCTGGTCCTGCTGTCTCACACAGTGTACCCCTCAAAGACTTGAGGGCAGGATCTTTAAGGCAGGGTCTGACTGAAACAGTCAAGACATGAGGGTATCTTCTGTGTAAAACACAAGAGGAAACAAGAAAAAAAAGAAAAAATACATATAATGTATGGAGAATTATTTGCTTACCTTTGTAAAAAGAAAAACCAGATGAATACACAGTGTACTTGGTACTTGTCCCAGAGGTGTAACAAGCACCAAAGTAATGAGTACCAAACAAATCATTTTGGCTGAAAGAGCGGAGACTCACAGGGCAATCAACACCAACAAACTATCTAGCTTACACATTGAGTTCCAAAAAAACAAGCCCCCAAACAAAATTTTGCCATCCAAATTGATAGAGTACCCCAGAATCTTCAAGTGTGTTCCAATTTGGAAAAAGGAACCTTTGCAGATGCAGTATGTCAAGGATCTTCATGTGACACCATCCTACATAGCCCAGGTGGTCCTGCATCAGGTGATGCACATCCTTCTGACAGACATGCAGGGGAGAAGGCCATGAGATGACGAAGTAGCTGGACTACCGGGAGCTTCTTCGAAGAGGCAGGCAGGATCCTCCCACAGAGCCATGAGTGGGGATGTGGCTGGGCCCACTGCATGGATTCAAGAGTTATGTCCTCCAGAACCATTAAAAACTGTTTCAGGCCACCAAGCTGGATTTGCTTTTCTCATTAGCAGCCTGAGCCTAGGCAGATGGAAATGGAAAATGGGGACCAAGAAGAGCCATGAGGGGTGTTTTCACCTATTGCTTATTTGGGGAGTATCTTACAATGGGTGGTGATTCCACAGTAATATTCACTGTAAAAGTCCATCAAACTGTACTTTATTTAAAAAAAAAACTTTCACAGTAATGGCAAAAGAAGATTCTGAATGAGATTTGGAGGGTTTGAAACTCTCAAGTCCAACACAGGCAACACAGTCAAGTGTTGACTAAGGGACCCTGGCTTACTAAAGTGCGTTCAGTTTCATCACTTTAACCAGCTTCCTAGTAGGTGGTTAACTGGGAAGCTGCATCTCCCAGGTCAGCAAGTAACTGGGGCCCACAGAGACTGGGATTAGCATAGCCTGCAGACTCCCACTGGCCCAGCAGAGCAGAAAACCAAAGGCACCCAGCATGGCAGCTCCTCTTCTCCCAACACCCTCAAGCCAACATACGGTGTGAGCCAGGACTCTAAGGACCAGGACAGGCAAGCAGAGAAGAGAGCACCATGGCCTGGAAGGGTGTACACAAACAGCCTCCCTCCTCCCTAAGGCTGCTGCTTCCTGCCTACCCTGCCACGCCCCTCTGCTAAACTATCCTGCTTCAGAGCCAGCCGACCACAGACTGAGTGCTCTAGAAACTGTGAGACAAAGTAAACCTCTCCTCTTCAGAGTTACCAGTGTTGGTTATTGAGTTTCAGCCATGAGGAAGTAATTATGACAATGTGCATGCATGTTTATAAGCTAGAGGGGGAAACAACTGGACAAGGAAAAGCATCAGAAGCCCAAGCTACTGATAGGAAACAGACCAACTAAAGGAGACCTCTGGCACCTAGGTCTGAGCTGAGCAGAAGACACACCCCAACAGGCCTGGCTGGCAGAGATGTCCAGAAACCCAGCCAGCTATAGTCCGGCTTCAGGAACACAGACACAGAGATGGTGTGGCTGGGGTATGACAACGGGATGGCTACCTGCTGCCCCATACACAAACATAACACACTGCTCACTGAACACAAGTGGCATCATATCCAGAGGGAAATGAACAAAGTGGACATTTGAACGGCTGGTATCACCCTGTGAGAAGAGAACACCAATCCTTCCTGAGAACCAGTCAGTAATGGAATAGTTCACCCCATGCCAGTCAGAAAACTGACGCAGCTCCTAGACATGCAAACAGGCATCACAAATACAAAGTCTAAGAGCCTCAGGCTCTTAGAAGGGAATGCAACTTCCCACACCCACGGCAAGGATGCCACAGGACATGCAGTCAACAAAGGAACTGGATCTCAGGCCGAGCACAAACGGCAGCCTCTAGTGATGAGACAGGACCCAACCCTGGTAAGAATCAGGAACAGATCAAGCATTTCACACTGGGATCACTGAGATCTTAAAAATGAATAAATTCAAAAGGTGCACACCAGAACAGTGATTATCTGTGCAAGACTTCTAGGACTGGGTGTTGATCAAAAGGATCTTAAATTTCACCTGTTTACAAAAGCAAGGTTTCTTGCCACTTGCTAAATAAAAGCCAATAAACATTTTCTGGAGGAAGAAAGGAAAATTTGGTACTTCTATAACCTTTCAGGCAGTATGAAAGACCAAAGAATTATTACCTAAATTGGGCTACTCTGCATATCAGTCCCTCAAAGAGACAGCAGGCCAACTGGAAAGGAAAAGGACCCAGCAGCTCCATTAACCTGGGTCCCATAGCACATTTCCTTCCACCAGAAGCTCTGGTTAGGTGACACACCTTGTTCACCGAGGATGTCTACAGAAACATGGCCCTTGACCAGGAAACCACCGTATCTGGGTGTAAGCTTCCTGATCTGCTGATTCCGTGGCCCAGCACCCTTCAGAAGTGACCCTCATTCTCTGGCTTTTAGATTAAGATTCCCAGAGACCCTGGGGTTTAGCACAGAACTTCAATCCTCTTCTTATTCTAAACTCCCTGCTCTTACAATGTGCCAGACAAAAACCCACATCCTTTCTGGGAGGCTGGGGAGGTGAAAACCTTCCAACAAATGACACAACACTGCTGCAACAGCAATTTTACACTCATGTCACTTATTTTGGAAATTTGGTTATAACCATTTGCAATACAGAAAAGAAACTCACATGGGCAGAGGTGCCTGAGGCCACAGGAACAGGGCAAATGCAGGAAGCAGCCAAAGGTGCCAGAGCCGGTGGAAGCAGGACCCAGAAGCACCACAGACAGCCCAGGACATTCTCAGGAAGCAATCTAAAATCACTTTGTATGTTCTTCACCTCAATTTTCTGATTTTTCTCTACATTTCTTCTAAAGAAATATTTACTCTATAATTCCAGCACTTGGAAGGCTAGGACAAAAAGATCGCCATGAGTCTGAAACCATCCTGGGTTAAGTGAAGCCATCTCAAAAAAAGATACATTTATGGGGCCAGGGAGTTAGCTCTGTGGCTCCACCATCTGCCTTGCAGGCAACAAGGTCCTGAGTTTGATCCCCAGTACCCTCTAGCACTGAAGAAAAACAAAAACAAACAAAAAAACCATTTAGGATTATTTTTACAACAAGTTCAAACAGCTAGGTGTAGTGGTTCACACCTGTAATCCCAGCACTCAAGAGACTGAGGCAGGAGGATCACACAAGTTCGAGGTCATCCTGGTCTACACAGAGAGTTCAAAGCCAGCCTGAACTACAGAGCAAGAACCTGTTTCAAAAAAAAATTCTCACCTCTGTTTAGTCATTATTCTCTCTTAATTCCACCAGAAACAAAGCTGAAAGAAGGCACAAAAACAGCCACAGCACCTTTCACACACCAACACCATTGCTCCCAGAGGACTGTCCCCATGAAGCAGAACAATGAGGGTAGCAGTCTACAAGGTGCGCTAGAGACTAAGGCAAGACTGGGCAGTACTGATGGCGGCTGTGATCTGTGTACAAAGTCCAAACTTTAGACAGCGTACTGGAGGAGCCTGTATTTTCTGCTTCACTTTACTATGAATCTAAAACAACAAAAAGAATGTTTTTAAACAAGCACAGAAAGAAGCATAAATAAGGGCACTTGTGTCACCACAGAATACTTCCTGATAGACAGAGACATGGATCAGAGCAGCCATGCAGGGAAGGGGAACAGCACAGGCGCCAGGCCAGAGCTGGCAAGACAGTGAAGCTCCCTGCACGCTCCACAACACTTCTCAAATTGCTTCCGATGTGTGCATACAGTTCATGCAGTTTGAAACATCACTTCAACATTTTTAAGGAAAAAGAAAATTCTAGGGTAGAAGGGTTTCAAGATAAGCAAGTTCAAACAAAGCCTTCTTAGGGAAATCACAGATGCTCAGCCCCAAAGCCGAGCAAACCAAACCAGTGCCATTTTTGGAGAGAAATGACTAGTGGCCCCAACACCAGGGAGCTAGGTAGTGCAGACACCAGAAGAGGAAGCCTCTGGGTCCTGTGTGAGACCCCAACAGCAAGGAAGCACAGCAGAGCCAATGTTGAGATAGACATTCAGGGCCAGTGTGTAAGGAAAAAGGCTAAAAATCAGAAGTAAGTCTGAGTCCTCACCTCAGTGCCAGACTAAATGTAAACATGATCAGTAAGCACTGACAGCTCCTCAGAAGGGCACCGGTGCACCTCTGCAGCCAGAGGTCTACATCCTATGCCTGGATGCCCTCTCAAGCATGCCCCTGGGTATCTTGTTTATGCTGAGCTCTGGGAGAACCCTACACCGGTTTCTTGCTTTTCTTGTTGGAGATTTTTGGGGCTTATTCTCCTTGTTATGGTGATGCACCCAAAGGCTTCGGAAAGCCCTGTCTCATCCTCTCACATGGTGACCAATGGCTACCACGCCACCTGTGCAGGACAACTGCCAGCAGCATGCAGCTCCAGGCTCAGCCAACACCATCTGCAAAGATGAAGAGAAACAAAGAATCTGGAAGTTTGTTCTCCCAGGAGAACCTGAGCTTCTGAAGTGACATTCTTCTGCTGTATTCAGCTTCTCACTAGGGACACCCAGATAATGCTGAAGCATTTTTAGGTCACAGCTAGTCCTACCTACCCACTTACTGTGGAGCTCAGCAGCCTCAGAACAGGAAGTGCTGGGGGAGCCTGCAGAGCAGGAGTACAGTGGCGGGGGTGGGGGTGCAAGCACAGCTGCTTCCCGCCACCACTGAGGTATAAAGCCCTCAGGTGGAGGGACAAGGGATCAGCCCAACCAGAAAAGAATGTGACCTCTCCAAAGAAAAAAGACTCAGGTCCAAGCTGCTGTGGAGCCTGGCTTCCGGCTGAAGCCTAATGAGACCCCTGGGCATGTCTTCCTCTCACCCACTGTCCCTAGCCCAGTATGAAGATAGCTGCCTGGTTCCTCCTCTAGAGCCTGAGCAAGGGGCAGATTATACCTGCTTGTAAGGGGCCAGCAGCCACCCCTAGTGAGGGGATCAATAAAGACACAAAAGTCAAGCCAGATAAGGAGGGAGGAGCAACCCCTTCAGTACACAGTGCTAATACCACCCACAGATCAGTGTGGGGTTTTGCTTTCAGAAGCAGAATGTGCCCAGACAGAATCAGGACTGCTCATTTTACTCGGGGACAGCAAAACACCCACTCCCAAACTCCTGCCAGTGGGTCTACAAAGAAGCCCTCCTCCTTCCTTTTCTAACTAAAACCATATAAGAGCTCAGGGGAACATGGTACAGAGAAGCCACCAGCCAGAGGCCAAGCTTCCAATCAAGGTTCCTAGGACCACAGTAGGGGACTGGGCAGGATGACACCACCAAACTCCATACCCCCCAAGCCCCTGAGACACACACAAATGTTTGCTCGTTCTATCGATATTTACTAAATCTAAGAACCAGACCTACTACAGCCATGTGCCAAACAATGATGCTTCTGTGAACAAAGGTCCACAGAGAACATTGGTCCTCTACAATTATAATAGAGCTGAAATGGGACATATTTGTTCTATCAATATTTACTGAATCTAAGAACCAGTCATAATACATCATGTACCAAACAAGGAGGTTTCTGTGAACAAAGAGCCACACATAACAGTGGTCCTCAACAATTATAATGGTGCTGAAATCAGACATCCCAATGAAAAGAGGCAAAAGCAAAGAAAACCTCAACAAGTAAGAAAGACTCACCAAGTCACTGGGAGGGTTTAGCACAAGTTTCTTGCAGACTTCAACAAGTTGATTCCTTGAAAGTCTGGGAGTACGGCCCCCAACACCAAAGGTTTTCATTACTAGAGACAGGGCCAGTGATTTAGCTCAGTGGTTCTGGCATCTGCCCGGCACTTAAATGCAGGGGCCCAAGTTCAGTCCCCATACCACACACCACAATGCCAGGCATGGTGGCTCACACCTATAATCCCAGCACTCAGGAGGATTGCTGTGAGTGTGAAGATAGTCTGGGTTACATAATGAGTTCAGGGTCATCCTGAACTACAAAGTGAGTCCCTGTCTCAAAAAACTAAAAAACAGGGCCGGAGGGTTAGCTCAGTGGTTCCGGCACCTGCCTCACAAGCGCAAGGTCCTGAGTTCGATCCCCGGTAACCACATATAATGCTGGGTGTGGAGACACGCCCACCAACAATCAACGCCGCATACCACAATGCCGGATGTGCTGGCTCACGCCTGTAATCCCAGCACTCGGGAGGCAGGGACAGGAGGATTGCTGAGTTCGCGGCGGCTTGCCTGGGCACCATTGTGAGCTCAGGGCCAGCCTGAACTACAAACCGAGACCCTGTCTGAAAAAACAAAAAAAAAAAAAACTAAAAAACAAACAAACAAAAACCTAGAGAGGCACAGTCATGCACATTATGCTTAGACCAGAGCCCTGACACAGGAAAGAAACAAAGGCAGTGAGCTGAGCTGCGAGACCTAACTCTGAGAAGGACACCTGTCAAGACAGCCTCAGGCAGGCCCTTCATGGGCTCCAGAGAAGGCCCTGAGGTCTTGGGGAGGACAGCTCAGCTGGGTCACTGTCCCCTCAGACCTTCTTGGGGACCAGAGACAGACGCTGATGATCCGACCAAGTCGGCCTGGGACTGTGTGTGACTTAGTTTTCAATAAGAGCTCAAAAAGTTAAAGTACAATAAAAAGTTTAAAAACAAGAAAAGGCTTACAGAAGGATACAAAGAAGAGTATCTTTGTATAGCTGTACCATGTGTTTGTGTTATAAGCTAAGTGTTATAAGTTAACAGTTTACAAAGAAAATGTTAGTGTAAGCTACAGGGACTGTATTCTTTTTGGAAGTAAGGGGATTTGAGGCAGCCTCCACTGCATAGTTCAACTCAGCAAGCAGCCCTGGCCGGCCTTGAACACTCATCAATCCTGCTACTTCAACCTTCTAGCTAGGTTAATTTATTACAGAAGAAAACAAAATGCAGTAGTGCAGCAGGGCCCTAGTCCTTCATTCCCACTTGCTGGCTGTTTGCCTCTTGCTTCCTGATCTACCAGGGCAGCCTCCAGCCTGCAAGTTTGGTTCCTGCTGAGGGCCCATACAGGGCACCACTCTGTATCTTTTAGACCCTATTTATATATATATATATATATATTTTTTTTTTTTTTCAGACAGTGTCTCGCTTTGTAGTTTAGGCTGGCCCTGAGCTCACTATGTAGCCCAGGCAAGCCTTGAACTCAACAATCCTCCTGCCTCTGCCTCCCGAGTCCTGGGATTAGAGGCGTGAGCTACCACACCCGGCTTTTAGACCCTATTTTTGGTGTACTTTCTCTATGTTTAGATTTATTTAGACACACAAATCCTTACATTGCCACAGTTGCCTAGGCACTCAACACAGTCATGAGTTTGCAGGCTGGGAGTGACAGGCTCTGCCATCAGGAGAGCTTGACAGGAGAACACTGGTAAGACCAAATCACCTTCAGGTGCACTTCTCAGGTCTTACCATGTTCTTAAGTGACACATGATTCTGGGTAGCTTACACTGAGACCTGTCACTTTACCCTCTCGCTTAACTCTACAACTGTGCTCAATGAAGCACTAGTAGCTTCCTCCACACATAAAAAGAAGGAAATCTGCCCACGGCTGGACAGCTCAGCCCTGTCACAGCGAGCAGGAAACTCAGGGTTTTTGGATTCTGAGATTCACGCTCTCATTCACACACTAGGATTTTTAAAGAGGAAGATGGGCTGGGACCAGGAAATGAGAAGTTGAAAGTGGTGGATTCAGAGGATGAAGTAAACCCCAAGAAGAGCGAGAAAAGGCACCTTCCGGGCTCGTCTGCTGGGAGGGCTTAGCAGCTCCCATGAACACAGTGGGCCCAGCTCCTACTTTCTGCTCCCACTCTCCCATCAGAACAACAAGGCTGCCTGGAGAAAACGTCCTCTCCACAGCTGATGCAATGGAAGATCACGAACCTAGAGCATCACATGTACATCAACACAGAGATACTACCAGGACATGGGATGATGTGAGGATAAAGGTGACAGGTTTGACGCTATGGGATATACACCCAGAACACACACTAATAAACCACAAGCAAATAAATAAATCAGTGGGGGCCTCTGCCATCTATGTTCAGCAACAATGAGAAGAGGCCGCTGTTTGGACAAAGCTCTTGTATCAGACCCCAAGAGTTAGCCCAAAATGGAGTCACCACACTAAATACCAGCTCACAGTCTGAACTCTGACACGGCAACACCAGCCAACCTGAGTCAGCGCAATAACCAAGTCCTTGGGTTAGAAGAAAGACGGTCACTGAAATTGCCACTCTACTTTTGCTCCCTGTTTTTGATTGCCTCAGCCATTTCCTTTCCTATAAAACCAACTCCCTTCTCAGTGAGGTACAATACCCATTCTATTGCATAAAATGAGGTGTTGTCTGATTCCTGAATTATACATAAAAAGCCAGTTAGATTTTTAAACTAAATTTATTGTAATTTTGTCTTCTGACACTTATAATACTTAATAAATGTAGGATGATGGAAACAGAAAATCACTTAGCCAACACCAAAGTAATAATTATTTTAGGCATGCATAATCAATGCTTACTAAGATTACTGGGCAAAAAGCACGCTGAAAAACAGATACAGATGCTTACCTAACCTCCAAGTAGCTGCCCACAAGATACTTCCTAATTACACAGGAAACACCGCCACTCCACAGTAAAAAAAAAACATGGGCACTACCACCTCAACAGAGCCACCACATCACCATCAGCAGGACCAGGCAGAGGACACCGCCAGCCTCCCAACATGAGGTGCCCAGGACGCAGGCCACTGCTGTGGAATTCTTGGCCAAAACATCATACATGAATATAGTCGTAAGGAAGCATCAAATAGAACGATAATTAGAGACAGCCACAAAGACAAAAAAAGGCAGTTCTTTTAAAAAAAAAAAAAGTGTCAAGGTGATAAGAGACTAGGTCCAAGAAACTGTCTCAGATAAAGAAGATTGAGGAGACATCACCACAGATGCAGTGACAGTTAACAGAGTGAACCCTGCCATGGAAACAGGACAGTACTGGAACAATGGGAGAAATGTAAGGCCTAAAGATGCACGAACAGCAGTCCCTGGATCCAAGGGATGGGGGCTGGGGATCTGGCTTAGTGGCGCCACCACCTGCCTGCAAGTGGATATAAGGGACACTAAAATTTGGGGGAAGCTGAGTGAAGAAATACGGGACTCAGTGCCAGGGATTTAGCTCAGTGGTTCCGATGTCTTCCTGGCAAGCACAAGGTCCTGAGTTTGATCCCCAGTAATAACATACTACAATGCCAGGCATGCTGGCTCACATCCACCAGCAATCAGTACCACACACCACAATGCCAGCATGGTGGCTCACACCTGTAATCCCAGCACTCAGGAGGCAGAGGCAGAGGCAGGAAGATTGCTGTGAGTTTGAGCCTTGCCTGGGCTATATAGCTCAGGGCCAGCCTAAACTACAAAGTGAGACCCTGTCTCAAAAAAAAGAAATACAGGATTCAGTGTATGACTTTGTGCAAATTTTTAGTAGGTCTGAATTATCTAAAAATTGGCATTTTTGCCGGGCGTGGTGGCTCATGCCTGTAATCCCAGCACTCGGGAAGCAGAGACAGGAGGATGGCTGAGTTCGAGGCTTGCATGGGCTAAATAGTGAGCTCAGGGCCAGCCTGAACTACAAAGCGAGACCCTGTCTCAAAAAAGAAAACAAAAAATTGGCATTTTTAAAGACCAAATAATGACGATGATGATGGTAATGACAGTAACAGATACTGACAGGTCCATGAGAGAAGATACCAGTGCTTGGCCAGCCAAGAACAGACTGGCTCTACCTGCGACTGCAGCACCCACATCACTTCCTGACCCCCACTCCTCAGCACTCCGTGACTACCACTCCAGGGACCACAGCTCCAGGGCTCCCAGTGTAAGGTTCACAGGACTCTGAACTGAGCATCCAAGACAACTCTCCCTGATGACCTCGTGGGGAACTCTGCAGAAAGCAGCTGCCTATGTGCCAAACCAGCCAGACATGCACACACCACTTCTAGAGCCAGTTCCTCAGCTGGAGAGAGACATAAAGACTCAAGCCACTCCAGCTCCTCCGCAGCACAGCTCCCAACCTGCACAGATGTGGTCTACACAGCCCTAGGTAGTATAGCAGGCTGCCAAGGAAGAGTAGAGAAGGAGAGGAGCACACAGCAGGACCAGAGGGGCGCTCACACTCTGAGGCGCAGCAAAAGGGAGGTAGAAGTAGGCACAAGACGCCACTTATGAGTTTAAAGCAGAAGACCAGAAAATGACAAGAATACAAATGTGAGAATAAAAGGAAACTTAAGTGTTAAATGCTATCAGATGATGTGAAAATTCTAAGTCTGATCATTCTGAACATGTCTTTTAAGCTTCCATCATCCACTCATTCAGCTGTTTAGCAAGGGCCAATGACAAGCCAAGTCTGGAATCCCCAGTGACTAAACACACAAAGGCCCTGCCTCATGGGAAAGCCAGACAATGCCCAGCATGGACACACCCATGGTGACATTAGCTCAGGGCCCAGTGACGGACGGGGCCCAGGCCTGAATGCTTGATGGCTGACTCCCCTCCTGACTCTCCAAAAAGGAAAAATAAACAGGGGCCAGGGGCCAAAAGAGGAACAAGAAAGTGGGGCAGACAAGTAGACAAGGACAAGCATGTGTACAGATACGCCTTGCAGGCCAGAATGGAAGACAACATGCCTAGGACCACTAAGGCTACCATCCAGTGGACACATGACAGTGGGAAGGGGCAACAAGGATAAGAAAAGTGCCCCTGGGATCTCAGGTGCTCAGGAAGACTTGAGGATACACGGAAGGGAGCGGCAGCAGCAAGTCCAACCAAGAGGTGCTGCAGGCATCTCCATTTCCATGCCTGTCTGACCTTTGACCTCAACTTGCCAGCTCAGGGGCTCCCTCCCTTGGCCAAAAGCCTTTGCACGACACAAGGCCCAGGCTCACTCATGAGACCTCTTCTCTCCTACCCGCACGCTCTGCCTCAGGAACAGCCAGCTACAGCCTTCAATGCAGCTAAACTCTTTGATGTTTTTCAAATGCCTTTGGTCCCCACTCTCCCCAGAAGCTCTGACCCAGGTCTACCGCCTGTCTGGTGATGTCAGCCTCTCAGTGGATACAGCCACAGCCGGCCTGATTGCTAGCAGAAGCTGTCTCTCCTGTGCATCAGCAATCGGCAGCTTCATCCTGCCAGTTGCCTAGCAACAGAGTTTGAGGGGGAGAAAAATATATAGCTACATTTAAAATTCTAAGTGTGAAAAACACGTATAATTTATTACTAAATATAGTTATTATACAGTAATAAAGTGTAATTACCAAATATAATAAATAAATAGTCTATACACCTAGAAAAGTCAATGAAATCAAGTAAGAAAGTATCAGAAACCACAAAGAGCATTCAGTATCAATATACAGGACCAACTGAGTAAAAACATTAAAATTCTACAGAAGAACACAGAACAAGTCTTGAATAAATAAAACACACACTGTTCTTAGAAAGACTCAATAAAGATGTCAATTCTCTTCAAGTTGAAACATAAATGTAGTGTATTCCCAGTGAAAATTTTCACCAGAATTTTCATACAGAAAAACTGACTTCCAAGAATAGTCAAGAAAAGTCTGGAAAAAAGTTTTTAAGGAGGAGCAAAAGATTAAACAGTCCACCCAAATGTTAAAGTACATTATAAACCTATGGTAAATTAACTAGCTTAGTACTGGCAAACAAATAGGACAAATGGTTTAGTATCTGTAAAAATAGAATGGAAAAAGAAGAACACCCAGAAATATACAAAACCAAATCAGAATCGCAGAATATCAAAGTGAATGGCCTTTCAAAGAAAGCCAAAGAAGAAAAAGTAATTATCAGCCCAGAAAAGGGGTAGAGCCACTGACTAGCACTTATGTCAGATCAGTTTCCCTGAGAAAGCTGGCAGGGTGAAAACAAAGCTGGTGGAAACTCTCTGGGGCCATTTTAGCAACATCCATCAAAATTAAAAACCCTCTGACCCAGTAATGACTGCCCTGGGAATTTGGCCAATTCATGCACATACACATGTTCCAAGAAACACATGCAAGCTTATTTACTGCAGCATCAACCAGGGACGATGGCAGATTAGAAGCAACTTAAGTACACCCCTCCACTCATTAAATAATGAAGTTAAGATCCACCAAGTAGAATACTATACAGCAGTTAAGAGAATTCTTAGCCACACATCAGTTACCAGAGAACTGCTAAACACACACATGTGACATGTAGGCCACACTCAGACCTGCTGGCTCAGATCTCCAGGAAAGGGCCCAGCAATTCATACAGGAATAGCAGTGGTAGGTACACCAGGGTGAACATGCAGGGATGAGGCCAATCCCATCTCTGCAGCCTAGGATCCTGGAGGGCACTATCCCTCTGATGCAGAAAGGGAAAGACATGGGTGCCCTGAGGTGTGTTGCCCAGTAACAGAGAATGTGCAGTTAGCGCCAGCTGCTTATCCAGCACAACCATGCACCAAACTCTTGGGGATGTGGCTATGTCAACACTCACAGATGTGCTGTGTATGTACCTGCACTGTATGTACCAGGCCAAGTATTTATATTCTGACACACACACACACACACACCCCACACGTATAAATTTTACAAAAGAAGCTACTGACAATGGTGGCCTTAGGAAGAACAATTCATTCCCATTATATACTCTTCTCACTTTCAAAACTGTCACCCTCAATCCAACACTGACTTAGAGAAAAAAGGATGAAGGACAAGCTAAACTACATCATGAATACTAATCACAAAACTAAGGTGGTGGCAAACCCAACAACAACCTGATTTCTTTTTATCTTGTTTTTATAGTAATGGGATCAAACCCAGGCCTCAGGTATGCCAGCAGGTACTTACCATAAACTACACCTGGCCCTATTTGGTTTCCTCAAGAGACATTTTGAGGGAGGTAGGGAGAGAAATAGAAGGCCAACTCTGGGCCGGAGGGTTAGCTCAGTGGTTCCGGCGCCTGCCTTGCAAGCACAAGGACCTGAGTTCGATCCCTGGCGATCCCCGGTAACCACATATAATACTGGGCGTGGAGACTCACGCCCACCAACAATCAACACCGCATACCACAATGGGGGGGGGGGGGGGAGTAGTGGCTCACACCTGTAATCCCAGCACTCAGGAGGCAGAGACAAGAGGATTGCTGAGTTCGCAGCGGCTTGCCTGGGCTCCATAGTGAGCTCAGGGCCAGCCTGAACTACAAAGCGAGACCCTGTCTCAAAAAAAAAAAAGGAAGGGCAACTCTGAGCCCTGTTGTTCACTAATTTATCTGTATTCTGACTCAGGACATATGAGAAAACAGGAAGTTTAAGCACTGGCTGAAAATATTAACAGATGAAATGGCATGAGGCAGAATTTGTTTCAAAATAACACAGGACAGGAAGAAGTGGGCTGCTATTGAGGTTGGACAGTGAGCACACAAGGAATCTTACATGCCTCCTGTAGTTTCTATTTCAAATTCCACCTAACTTTTTTTTTTTTTTTTTTTTTTTTTGGTGGTACCAGGGATCAAACTTGGGCCCTTGTGCATCCAAGGTTAGCACAGTACCACTTGAGCTAAGTCCCCAGCCCCTTCTACCTAACATTTTTTTGTGAGGCACATGTATTATTAGGGTCTAGACTCACCTTGGATTTACCATGATCCTCCTGCCTCAGGAAGTGCTGGCATTACAGGCCCATATTACCTTTTTAATTTAAAAAAATCAAGCGTAATTATAAAATTTCAAGTAGAAATTGGTTATTTTAGCTTCAACAGTACCTCTCAGATAATCTGGCAATAGTTGGTTCTTTCTTCACAGAGCAAGGTGAACCAAGCCACGTGCAGCTCACTGAGGCAGCACTGCTCTATTCATAACTCTAGCCCCACCCTTTGACTTTAGGACTTCAATCAAAACACTGGTTTGTGGTAGATCCCAATTTCCTCTCTTAAAAGGGAAGCAAATCAGGCCAGAGATTTGGCTCAGTGGTTCCAGTGCCTGCCTCACAAGCGCAAGGTCCCTGGTTCAATCCGTGGTAACCACATACAACAATACTGGGCATAGTACGCCCACTGGCAATCAGTACCGCATACCACAGATGCCGGGCTTGGTGGCTCAAGCCTGTAATCCCAGTAATCGGGAGGCAGAGGCAGGAGGATTGCTGAGTTCAAGGTTTGCCTGGGGTACATAGTGAGCTCAGGGCCAGCCTGAACTACAAAGTGAGACCCTGTCTCAAAAAAAAAAGGGAAGCAAATCAGTGATTCTCCACTTTTGTTAGTTTTGCTTTGGTGTGGTTTTCTGAGGGTTGTTTTTTGGTTTGGGGGTTTTTTTTAGTTTTTTCAGACAGGGTCTGGCTTTGTAGTTCAGGCTGACCCTGAACTTACCATGTAGCCCAGGCAAGCCTTGAACTCAGACAATCCTCCTCTTCTGGTTCCTGAGTGCTGGGATTACAAGGCTGAGCCACCACACCTGACTGGTTTTCTGTTTTTCAAGACAGGGTCTTGGTATGTACTCCAGGCTGGTCTTGAACAGGCTGACATCTGTCTCCACAACTTTCTACTCCTGTTCTTCCTTAGTACCTGGTGTGCAGCACATATCCTATCCAAAACCAAGAGCTGCTCCAGGAATAGCAATCAGCAGTGTACAATGCAGATTCAAATGCAAAACCATGCAAGAAATTCTCAGGATACAAGGTTCAGCAAAAAAAGGGAAAGAGTCAGCCAGCTACATTGGCACATATCTATAATCTTAGACTGAGGCTGAGGCAGAAGGGCAGCCATGAGTAAAAAGCCTGTCTGGGCTACATTCATAGTGAGTTCAAGGCCAGTCTGAATTAGAGTGAGAATGTCTCAAAAAAACTCAAAGCAAGACCAGGGATTTGCTCAGTGGTACTAATGCCCGTCTCACAATTCCCAGTACCATATATCGCAGTGCCAGGTGGGGTGGCTCATGCTGGTAACCCCAGCATTTGGGAGGGAGGCAGAAGCAGGTGGATCGCTGTGAGCTCAGGGCCAGCCTGAACTACAAAGTGAGACCCTGTCTTAAAAAAAAAAACACACACACACACACAAAGAGAAAAACAGTTCACAAATACAAGTGGTATGTATGTTTATATGCAGAGAAGCTATAGAAAATATACCAAAGGAGACAGAGATTTAGTTCAGTGGTTCTGGAACCTGCCTAGCAAACGCAAAGTCCTGGTTCGATCCCTGGGAAGCACATACAGCAATGCCGGGCGTGGCGGCTCACACCTATAATTTCAGCACTTGGGAGGCAGAGGCAGGAGGATAGCTGAGTTCCACGCTTGCCTGGGCTACATAGTGAGCTTAGGGCCAGGGTGAACTACAAAGCAAGACTCTGTCTCAAAGAAGAAAATATACCAAAAATACGAGGCCAGGTATTCAGCTCAGTGATTCTGGCATCTGCCTTGCAAGCACAAGGTCCGGAGTGCAGTTCCATTATCACATACCACAAGGCTGGGCGTGGTGGCTCATGGCTGTAATCCCAGTACTTGGGAAGCAGAGCCAGGAAGAGTGCTATGAGTTCAAGGCTTGCCTAGACTACATAGTGAGTTCAGGGCCATCCTGAGCTACAAAGTGAGACCCTGTCTCAAAAAAAAAAGAATATATTACCAGGCGTGGTGGCTCACGCCTGTCATCCCAGCACTCGGGAGGCAGAGACAGGAGGATTGCTGAGTTTGAGGCTTGCCTGGGCTACACAGTGAGCTCAGGGCCAGTCTGAACTACAAAGCGAGACCCTGTCTCAAAAAAAAAAAAAAAACACCTATACTACAGAGTTTTTTTATTAGCATCTGAAGGAACTAAAACAGTGAACAAACCCAAAGAAATGCAAGCGGCCATGCACTAGAGTGCTCACCTCAAAAAAGCACAGCAGTGAGAGGTGGGGAGTCTTTCTAGTCACTGAAGCCTGCGCAGAGACAGCCATACACAGACAAGGGAGCTCAGGGGGGCACAGCACTGGGAGACACTGCCAGGGAGGTAGAATGCACAGACTATGAGGAGGCTAAAGACATCTCCAAGGCAGGAGGGAGACGCCTGATGGAGATGAGCTCTGCATGTGTCCTCTTAAGAAACTGACATTTTTCTCCCAAACAGTGCCACTCCCTTCCCCAGATGCACCTGGGCCCCTGCAACTGGCCACAAGGCCACTCCAAGAACAGAGGAAAGGTCTCTTTGGTTATCATGTCTACTGTGAGGTGGTTCACAAGTCTTGACAAGACTTTCCGGTCCCTCCACTCATGCTGCCACTCCTCTGCCCCCATGTGAAGTAGAAGAGACAGCACAGCCAGATGCAGGCTCAGGGAGTGCCCTCCAGCACCAGCATCACAGGCACACCACATCCCCGAGGGACAAACACCCAGTCCCAGCACTTAGGACGACTGTCTCCACATGATAAGCAACACTATTACTGCTACTTTTGTATACCTTTCCCCTTTTTAAAAAAAATTCTTGGGCCGGAGGGTTAGCTCAGTGGTTCCGGTGCCTGCCTCACAAGCGCAAGGACCTGAATTCGATCCCCGGTAACCACATATAATGCTGGGCGTGGAGACATGCCCACCAACAATCAACACCGCATACCACAATGCCAGACGTGGTGGCTCACGCCTGTCATCCCAGCACTCTGGAGGTAGAGACAGGAGGATTGCTGAGTTCGCGGCGGCTTGCCTGGGCACCATAGTGAGCTCAGGGCCAGCCTGAACTACAAAGCGAGACCCTGTCTCCAAAAAGCAAAAAAAAAAAATTATTATACTGAAAATATACCAATAAACTCAATTTAAAAATAAAACAAAATTCTGTTCACCATTTATGTAAGGAAAAACTCTGAACTGGTACAGCCTTTCAGAGATTTTCATCAGTATCCCAGCACCACCACTGCAACTGTGCCTCACTGCCTGCAGCGACACCTGCAGGTCGGCAGCCTAAACTTCAAGTGCTATGCCAGAAGCAGCTGTGAAGGCCACTTTGGCTTCTATTAAGAGAACCAAAGACAAGACAGTAATCGACAGCTCAAAATTTCAACAGGTCAAAATATCAACACTAACAAGAATTTGAAAGAAGCTGATTCCAACTCTCACAGATGACTTTGAGGGGTTCAAAACTCCAAAGGAGAAAGTAACTTACAGATATGGTAAAAAGAGCAAGAGAACCAGGAGTTTGAAGATGTGCCTGAACTGCTGCAGTGCCATGTAAAAAACTTTTAACAAGTAAGAAGGGCTTTTTCCTTTTTGTAGTACAAAGACTTAACCTCTCCACTGCTGACTTAGTTTTCTTCTCCTTCTCCTTCTTTTCGACAGACAAAATTGCCTTGACTAGCCTTGAAGCTGCAATCTCTCTACCTCAATTTTAAGTAGCTAGGATTACAGATATACAACACCAGACTCCGGCAATAAAGTATTCTTAAAATATGTAATATGGGGGGCCGGAGATTTAGCTCAGTGGTTCCAGCGCCTGCCTCACAAGCACAAGGCACTGAGTTTGATCCCAGTAACTACATACAATGTTGGGCGTGGTGACTCATGCCTGCCAGCAATCAATACCACATACCACAGTGACGGGTGTGGTGGCACACGCCTGTCATCCCAGCACTAGGGAGGCAGAGACAGGAGGATTGCTGAGTTCCAGGCTTGCCTGGGCTCCATAGTGAGCTCAGGGCCAGCCTGAATTACAAAGCGAGACCCTGCCTCAAAAAAAAAAAAGTGGCCAGAGGGTTAGCTCAGTGGTTCCAGCGCCTGCCTCGCAAGCGCAAGGTCCTGAGTTCGATCCCCGGTAACCACATATAATGCTGGGCGTGGAGACTCACATCCACCAACAATCAACACTGCATACCACAATGCCGGACGTGGTGGCTCACGCCTGTCATCCCAGCACTCGGGAGGCAGAGACAGGAGGATTGCTGAGTTCGCAGTGGCTTGCCTGGGCACCGTAGTGAGCTCAGGGCCAGCCTGAACAACAAAGCGAGACCCTGTCTCAAAAAAAAAAAAAAAAAAAGTATGTAATATGGCTTGTGTCTAGATGTCCCATTAAAGCCTCAGGACAAGTCTCCAGGTGATAACCAACACTATTATTGCTACTTCTGTAACAATAGCCCCACAGTCACAGGTAGGGCTTTTTGGAAGTGGCTGGAGCTTGGATATGTGACACTCAGATCAAGGACGTAACACCCAGACCGACTCATAGTGCAATGTTAAAATTAAGGCTCCCTCAACCTGGGTGTGAGAGGTACCACCCTTAAGGTAGCCTGGATAGGATATAGGAGAAAGAGTGCTGCTGTTTGTTGTTTATCACTTGCTACTTCACTGCTGTGCTGCCTTCTGCCCACCATGAACTTTTCTCTTCTGCCAGATCCCTTTCAAATGCCAACCTGGCTTGAGGTCAGCCAACTGAAAACAGCCAGGACTGAAACTTCTACAAACTACAAGCTACTATAAACCTTTCCTCTTTTAATTTAGGTGTTGAATATTTTGTCTTGGCAACGAAAAAAGTAACTAAGACAGTATATAAACTCTTTACAAATACAATGCATGGTATGCTTAATATATTACTGCATAAGGTACACATAAGTTTCTCTGCACTAAGAAATTTAAAAGTTCCTGTAATTAATTTTATTGCAATTTTCTCTTTATTGTAGTGGCCTGGAACTATATTAGTCAGGACTTCTCAGCTTGTAGATAGAAAACCAAAACCATTAGATCTCTGAGGTCATGCCCATATTTAATCATTCCCTTACTATGAAATTCAGAATTCTAAGGCTTGGGCTTTAGTTCAGTAGTTCTGGTGACTATCTCACAGGCTCAAGGTCACAAGTTCAATCCTCAATACCAAAAAAAAAAAATCAGAATTCTCCTAAAATTTTGCTGAGGTAATGCTGGAACAAATAACCCTGAAATGCACAATGATATAGAATGAAAGTTTATATTCCCCCTCACACACACTCCCAAATTCCTATGTTGAATCCTAAACCCAAGGTGATATGATTCAGCCAAGAGAGCTTTCCATGCTTGGGCTCTGGGCCCTCAGAGGAGACTGCAGAGTGTTCCCTTGCCCCTCTGCACATGAGGACACAGTGAAAAGACTAAACATGGGCCCTCACTGGACAATGACTCTGCCCGTGCTGGAATCACTGAGCTAAATCCCCAGGCCATGCCCGCAACTTGCTATTGGATTCCAGCCTCCACAACTGTGAGCAAGTCTCCAGGCTATAGTGTTTTGTTACAGCAGCCTAAACAAAGACAGACAACTGTTTATTCAATCTTCCTCCTCATATATGATTATTTTAATGAGAAATAGCACACAAAAAGAACTCTAGAAAAATGCTTAGGGTTCACTTGAGTCTGGCTAAACACTGCACACATGTATGGTGTGATTCCCCACGTCAGGGAAGAACCTCCTAGGACACAAACCTGAGCTCACATACAGCAGTGATATTCAACTCTCCACCAGCCAGGACAGGCAGACCTCACTGGACCCCACACCATGCATGTCCAATACACCAGCTGCACGTAGCCCTGGACTGCCCAATATGCAGGCCTGCAAGATTCTAAATACTGACCTTGATATGACTCTTAGAACTATCTCTCATGACTTGATATGCAGTGCTCCAGCACCAGCTCACTACACAACAACTGCACACTGCATGAGGAAAATGTGCTGCAACACTAACAATGCCTCCTGAGGTGGAAACACAAGCAGTGGGATCATGAGTAATAACAGATGTCACAAGTACTTGTGTGACTTTGGGAATATAACACAGCCATGATCGGTAGTTGGTACTTCAACCTACTTACATATGTGTGCGTTTATAAAACAGGTTTATAGTTATTAAGTAGACACATACATTTTCTTATTTATTTATTAAACTTGCAGTTGTGTTGTTTCATAAAATAATAAGCTGGGTATGGTGGCACAAGCCTATAATCCCAGTACTTAGAAGGCTGAGGCAGAAGGATTACTACAAATTCAAGGCCAGTTTGAGCTACATAGTGAGTTCAAAGCCTCCTTGAATTAGATGAGATCTTGTCTCAAAATCAATATATAAATAAATAACAAGTCAACACATGAAAAAAGTTGTTTTGTTATTATATACATGAACTATATTGTATATCTTATATGTAGCCCAAGACAATTCCTCATTTAATACAGCCAGGGAAGTCAAAAGGATGGACACTCATGACCTTGAGAATGTTGATCTAAAAAGGTCATGTGTTATGAAGTAAGGCTAAAGGACTAGGGATTTATTTCAGTAATTCTGGCATCTGCCTTGGAAGCACAAGGTCCTAAATTCAATCCCCAGTAACCACATACCACAACACCGGGTGTGATGACTCACACACACCAGCAATCAGCACCACACCCCACAATGCTGGGTGAGGTGGCTCATGCCTATAATCCCAGCGCTCAGGTAACATGGATATGCCCTAACAAAGCTTAAAGACAAGCTTCTGAAAGATCAGGCTGACCTGCAAACAAATTAATTGCCTGCAACAACAAAACTTCTTAGAGGAAGAAAATAAAATAAAAGACTTCAGCCAGGGATTTAGCTCAGTGGTTCTAGCATCTGCCCTGCAAGCACAAGGTTCTGAGTTAAATCCCTGGTAACTACATACCACTGTGTGTGGTGTGTGGTGACTCACACCCACCAGCAATCAGTACCACACACCACAATGCCAGGTATGGCAGTTCTCACCTGTAATCCCAGCACTTGGGAACCTGAGGCAGGAGGACTGCTGTGAGTTCGAAGCTAGCCTGGGCTACATAGTGAGCTTCAGGGACAGTCTGAAGTACAAAGCGAGACCCTGTCTCAAAAAAAAAAAAAAAAAAAAAAAAAAAAAAAAAAAAAAAAAAAAAAAAAAAAAAAAAAAAAAAAAAAAAAAAAAAAAAAAAAAAAAAAAAAAAAAAAAGTAGAAATCAAAGCCATTAAAAAATCAAAGGGAACTTGCAGAGCTGAAAAATACAGTACCTGAAACAAAAATTTACTGGATAAGTTTAAAGATTAGACACCAAAGGAAGAAAGATAGTAAACTAAAAGACAGAACACTAAAAACTACCCAAAAGAAGTATAAAGAGAAATGAAACTATTACCATAAAACCATCAGAGCAAATAGAAACGGACTGAAACTAATGATACACTGAATATAGAAAAGCAGTCAGAAGAAGGAGTGGGGTTTTATCACATGCAGAGAACAAAGAATCCTGACACACTTCTCATCAGAAGTAATGCAGGCCAGAAGACAACAGAATGACATTCCTTAAAATGGGGGTGGGGGAGAGCGTCATGTGAAAGTCTATACCCAGCAAAAAAAAATCCTAAGAAATGATTAAATAAAGATATTTTCCAGACAATAAAAGTTGAAAGAATTTCTCACCTGCAGGTCTGCTCTACATGAACTATTAAGAAAGTTTTTGAAGCTAAAAGGAAATACCAGATCTGTCACTCTGCCCTATACCTTCCTCCCCAAACCTTATTTCACAGCCTTTTCTTCCAGAACCCCATATCCAAGACAGCCTCCCCTTCACCACCTTGGATCATCCAAACCCAACCACTGCTTTCTCTGAATCCCATTATTTAGCTGTACCTTTAAGATGCAGTCAGGTCTCTTCCTAGTATCTTTATAGAACCCATTTTCCCTACTCCTTATTTTATAGTCATCCAAAGTTGTTCGCTCTACTTCATTAACTAGTAATAAGACTCAAATACTCCCTGAATACAGGTCAGATAGTGCAATGCGTGGGAAGAACAGAAGGGAAATAGAGGGCCAACCCATCAAAAAAGACTGTAAATTTTCCAAGAAGTAGACCCCAGGATCATGTAGACACAGCCAGCCCTTCTTGTGCCAATTGCTGGGAAGTTAGTGTGACCTGTTCAGAGCACCTAGGAGACATGTCCTGGATGTGAGTACAAGCATAGATCAGGACTCGATTCAAGGAAACCTTGTTTCTTAATTTAGCCCTACCACTAAATAGCTACCTGACCTCTGGGTCCTTTAAAGTGCACAAGAGGGACTGGGGATGTAGCTCAGTGGCACCATGCTTCCTTGGCAAGCTCAAGGTTCCCAGTTCAGTCCCTGGTACGAAAAATATAAACAAACAGGGCTGGAGATTTAGCTCAGTGGTTCTGGCACCTGCCTGGCAAGTGCAAGGTCCTGAGTTCGATCCCAGTAACTACATACAAAAATACCAGGCATGGTGACTCACGCCCACCAGCAATCAGTACCACATACCACTATGCCAGGCGTGGTGGCTCATACCTGTAATCTCAGCACTTGGGAGGCAGAGGCAGGAGGATTGCTGAGTTTGAGGCTTTCCTGGGCCACATAATTAGGTCAGAGTCACCCTGAACTACAAAGCCAGACCCTGTCTCAATAAATGAACAAACAAACAAAGAAACAAACTGCACAAGCAGTCAGGTGAGATACATGCCTATACACCATCATTTGGGAGGCTAAGACAGGAGGATCAAGGCCAGGTGGAAATACACAGAGACCCTATCTCAAAATATTAAAAATATAAATAAATAAAATGAGTCAGGCACTATTAGAGTCACAGAAAAGTTCTACTGCTTGTCTAAAACACTGCATTTGGGAAGTACTGCCCGCAGGATATAATCCAGTCCTCTCAGGTATACATTACACACTTTTTGGTGGGTTTTTTTTGTTTTTTTTTTTAAGACAGGGTCTCGCTTTGTAGTTCAGGCTAGCCCTGAGCTCACTATGTAGCCCAGGCAAACCTTGAACTCAGCAATCCTCCTGTCTCTGCCTCCCGAGTGCTGGGGTTACAGGCATGAGCCACCACACCCAGCACACATTACACACTTTGGACACCATGGGCACACATACTAGCCATACTGATTCCTCTAGGGAAAAAGAGCATTAAAGAAAAAGACGCGATGCGCAAGGTCCTGGGTTCAATCTAAAGTATCAAAAAAGCAAGAAAGCCGGGCGTGGTGGCTCACACCTGTAATCCCAGCACTTGGGAAGCAGAGACAGGAGGATTGCTGAGTTCGAAGCTTGCCTGGGCTACATAGTGAGCTCAGGGCCAGCCTGAACTACAAAGCAAGACCCTGTCTCCAAAAAGGAAAAAAAAAAAAAAGCAAGAAAATAGAGGCCGAACCCCTTCCACACAAATAATGTGCGGTCCTTCAGGAGAGGCTAATTTTTGGCTCTGCCCCTCAAGTGGGGCATAGTTCTTTTCTGTTCCCTCTAAGGAGAAAAAAAGAACAAGAAGGACTATACAATTGCAGGACTATAACTGCAATTTACAGAAAGCTAAATAATGCTAAAATAAAGAACTGGTATATTACAAAGTGAGGTCAATTATGAACAGACTCACCCACCAGATGCCAGAGGAGAAAGAAGCTACTGAGGAGCAATTCCTACCTGGGGAGCACTGGGGGTTCTGGGGGGACTCCAGCAGCACTGGCAATAGCTCCTGAGGTGTCTACTTCCTCCGAACCCTGGGCCCCCTCCTGCTCCACATCCTTCAGGCCTGGTGGCTGCACCTTCTCTACTTCCTGAGGCCCAGGTGACTCAGAGGCAGAGTCAATCTCTATTTCCTGAACTGGGACCGGAACTAGTTCTTTCTCAGCAGCAGTGATCCCAACAGCCTTGGCCTCTTCTTCTTCCTTTTTTCTAATTTTCTCTTCAAGTTCCTTCCTCCTCTTCTCATCATCTTGACGGGCCATGTGATCAAAGGTTTTGAATACCTAAAATCAAACAGCAAGCCAGTAATCAGTTCATTTGCCAGTACTGTCCCACACATTCTTGAAAAACGTAAAAGTTCTTTTATGGAGTGAGACATCAAATGAAGGGGCTTGATGCTGTCATGGCTTTATTTCTGGGTAAGTATAGGTCATCTCCTGATTTCCTGATCAATGTTCTTCTGTGAATAAAAATCAGGTTCCCAGGACTCATGAAAACCTAACGAGGAATGTGCTTTTAAAAATTCCCTGGGGGGCCGGAGGTTTAGCTCAGTGGTTCCAGCGCCTGCCTCGCAAGCGCAAGGTCCTGAGTTCGATCCCCGGTAACCACATATAATGCTGGGCGTGGAGACACGCCCACCAACAATCAACACCACAAAGCACAATGCCGGACGTGGTGGCTCACGCCTGTCATCCCAGCACTCGGGAGGCAGAGACAGGAGGATTGCTGAGTTCGCGGCGGCTTGCCTGGGCACCATAGTGAGCTCAGGGCCAGCCTGAACTACAAAGCGAGACCCTGTCTCCAAAAAGAAAAAAAAATTCCCTGGGGCTGGCCATGATGGCTCACACCTGTAATCCCAGCACTTGGGAGACAGAGGCAGAAGGATTGCGGAGTTCAAGCCTTGCCTGGTCTACATAGTAAGCTCAGGGCCAGCCTGAACTACAAAGTGAGACCCTGTCTCAAAAAAAAAAAAAATTTCCCTGGGGAGGTGACCCACAAAAGGCACATTTATAATCCCAGTATTCAGAAAACTGAGACAGGAGGATCACTGAAAGTTTGAGCCCGGCCTGGACTACATAGCAAGATCTCGTCTCTAAATAAATGTATACATATGTACATACTAAACATTTCCTCCAAACACAGGTGATAGTTAAGCAATGTATGATCATTATTCCAGTCACCCAAATTTGAAAATTTGCATCATCTTTGATTCACCTTCCCTGACTCTGTCCCTGGTGCCCCCCCCAGATCTTAATCTGAACCTTTAATAAGTATATTATAAATAGTTACCAAATAAATGAATCCACTACCTCAGTCAGTTCACCTGTGAAACAGGGACAAGACCACCCTCTCAGGTTGCATGTATTCTGGTTAGACTATACCCTAGAACATAAAATACTTGCTATAGTATATTAAAAGCTTTTCATAAACATCCACTCCTCTTTCAAAATCTTTCTGCAAGGTACAATCAATTATCCTACACAAAAGTATTTTCCCCCTACAATGGAGCAGTTTAAAGAGCAGAGAGATGAGTAATCAGAAAAATAAAGTTGTTTCCAGCCATGATGACCTGGACCATTCTTAGCTTTGGTAACTTCCTGCAGCACCTGATCATCCCACAACCTGTAATGAAGCTTCAGAAGGTAACATGAAACGCTCTATAGGTGCCAGAGAACTACACGAAGTATCACCAACACTTCTGTCTTCTCGTGTTCCTACAGACAGGCTCAGAGCTAGCTGAATACTTTCTTTCAACCTCTTCTGAATTCCATCCCTCCCACGAAACTCTCCCAATTTCTAAACGATCATTTCTATTCCTTTCCTTGCAGCCCACTCACTTTATCACACAGGTGGCCTCGTAGAGTTCTGTCACCGTCTGTATTTTATTTCCTTTTAACTGTGTCACAAGAGTTATTTAAAGTGTTATTTAAACACCCACATCACCCTGTAGCAGCCGACAGAGTAAAATAAAGCTTATTTATTACTACATTCAAAAGTACCCAGTCAACTTCATTCAATAAATATTAACAGCGCTTCACACTTTAAAAAAAATTTAACCTGGAGTGCCTAGATTTACATCCGAGTGTAAATTTAATTACCAGGACCACGGCCTTCTCCGACCCGGGAAAGCACGTCCGAAAGACTGGCCACACCCACCGACCAGCACAAAGCCTCGGCCTTTCTGGCCACCTAGGAAGCCTAGCAGCTCTGGGGCGCGCAGGTGGCGGCCTCGGGGAGCCCCTCTCCTCTCCTCCCGCAGCACCCTGTCCAGGCCTCCGCAGCAGCCCCCAAGAGCGGCTGCTCTCTCCGAGGAGCTGCCGGATGGCGGATCGAGCTTCACATCACCCGCACCGACCAGCGCAGGGTCACCGCCGCGACCTGGGTGGGAGCAGGAAGAGTAGCGGAGCCTGAACAGCGGTCGCGCGGGCCGGTGCGGCGCGTAGGTGCCCAGGCAGGGCCAGGACCAGGACACCCCGCCGACCCCTGTCTCACCTGCAGCACCAGGGCCTGCGCGGCGCCGGGAGGGAAGCCCATGCGGTCCGTTGGGTGGCGCAGCAAGCGGTAGAAGTCGGTCTTTCGGTAGAGGAACCCGAAGAGGACGCGCAGGAAGTCCTGAACGTTGCCCACATGCTGCAAGATGCCCAGCAGGGCCTGGTCGTACAGCTCCGCAGCTCCAGGGTCCATGTCGCCGCCGCTGAGGAACGCGCAAACCGCGGGCGCCGCCTCACCCCGCCGACTGGCCACTTCCGGCGTCCTAGCCTAACGGATCCCCCCAGGACATCAAGGCCGCGAAACTTCCGGTCCGCGCCTGTTCTAACTCGCGGTCCCGGGCTGCTTCCCGAGATCTCGCTGTCCTGAGGGCCTTACCCCTCAGCAGCCCTAGTTATAAGATCCCGACATGGGGATCCTGAGGTGGCGTACCCGCAAAAAGGCCGTTAGTGTAACTGCTGTGTGGAGGACACCTGAAGGCCATGTTTGAAACGGGCGGAAGGACCATGGTGAGGGCAGTCACGTGATATGCGTGATGCCTGTCAAAGTATTGTCTTACTGTAAAAGTTTTACCAAAGAGAGCCAGATAGTCCAAGAGACATTTTAAGAAAACATCAGAGTAAGATTGCTAGGTTGGATACTAAGCAGGTTGATGTTCGACAAGATGATAAAAGTGTAGATTATCTTTTCTAGTGAGTGAAATTGAGGTGTATCTGTATTGGCCAAATATTGGCAAGTTAACATATACCTTCATAGTGTATGGGCTCTAATGAATTTTAAAAGGAGTCGAACTGAGGGCCGGAGGGTTAGCTCAGTGGTTCCGGTGCCTGCCTCGCAAA